>CM076571.1:893508242-893799679 GCA_034641835.2 Pinus albicaulis
GATGACCAAAATAAGCACACGAAGACAATAGGTAGCCATTTTCAAGAAGTCTTGACTCATTGGTGCAGGTTTTAGAGGTAGAGGAGCTCTTCTAGAAGGGATTTTTCTAGTTTTTATATTAAATATGCCCGGGGCTACCAGAAGAGGAAGCCATATCTGCTTCACCTGATGACTAAGTGAAGAGACAGAAGAGTCTAATCAATGGTTTCTGGATGTTTTGAATCCATTGTTAACCTCCATTTACTAATTTGAGCACATCTTTAGGGTCATATTTCAAATTTTACAAGTGATGTGCATGGATCAATCAAATTTTTTACGATGTTTTGGAAGATTTTGAGCATGGAGGAGACCTTGTAGGGGTTTTCCAACCTCCAAAAATATTTTTGCAATAGTTATGACCAACATGGTTCATCTTTGGTTTGAATTCTTTATTCATGAAGTTATTGTATTCTTTAGTGTGGAATTGAAGGGTGTATGTGATAGGTTTGTAGATCTCATTGGTGAAAGTCTGTCATCTCTGTAGGAGATATGTTGTGTTGTTGATATTGTGGGAGTTCTTTGTAGGGGAATATTGCCTTGAAGGGGCAATAGCCACATGTTATTGGAAAAAAACTGATATGTACTTTCAACACCGAATACAAGAGTGGTCTAGTCATGTTGACAAGCTTAGAGATGTAGCCCAGGAGGGGTGAACTCCTTCATCAATGGCTTTTGTCCTGTTGTTTGATGCATATTTATTTTCAAGTGTTTGATGATTTAATGATTTAAAATTTGTTCATAGGATTACATTGTTGAAAGACACTTAAAAGAAACCATTGGAGTAACTTGTTGTTCAGTTCAAATCAACCAACATAAGAAGCAAGCATGTTTATATTATGAATACGAAGACGTAGTTAGCATAGCATTTACTAATACTACTCCATTCATATCAACCATGGATCCTATGGATTCTTTAAAAAAAAATTCTCCTATTTTACTTTCTATATATTGTTTGAATACTGCAAAAGCGTGCATACTTTATGAGTTTATCAATATTCACGAAAAATGTACCCTTACCTCAATATTTTGGTAACCCAATAATGAATTTCATTCACATCTCTTCCCAGCCTTGAATAGTAAAGTGTAATGGTTGAGTTGACTCTTGAGATTTTTCTATGTCTGATATTTCTACTATATCTATTATTTATCTAGAAATTCTAAATTAACATTTTGATGGCTATCCATTTTAATCTCCATGAAATTGTCTTTTCCATTTTGTAGATTATTTCATCTTCAAACCTTTGCATTTTTTATACCTATTTTTTTTCTATTCTAATGGCAAATTTTGCTCCAAAATGTACTTTAGGATATCATGGTCCATCTTGACCTTGAAATGGTTCCCAACAACATATTTTCACCATTTTTATTACATGTATAATTTCTTCCATTTATTTCTCTAATGTATATTTCACAAAACATTGCCCATTCAATTGTGTGCTTTGAAATGTCAATGCTTCTCCCTTCTTTTGCCAATACTATGAATGATTAACCAAAATTTAATTGTTTCTAAAACTAATGTAGATGACATAGCATCTTGTAAAAGAGAGAATGATGAATTACCCTCATCATTCCATTAAAAAAAAATCTTCAAAGGAGATGGTAGTGGACCTATAATGCATGCATTATTTGTATTATATTCTTTATAATATCTTATAATTCTCAAACCCCATTAGGACACTTCATGTTCTTAGGAATATGTCATTTTCTAATAGATTGGATCATTTTAGGGTATGACAAAAATACATTAATTCTCATTTCCCAAAAGCACATTTGGATATTTTTACATACAATTAATTTTATCAAGAATTTGTAGAACATTATTCACATGTTAAATGTGGTAATCGTATTATTTTGTATATATGAATATACCATGACAAAAAAAAACACAAAGTTTATAAGTTAGGGTCAATTTTTTTTAATCATGATGCTTTGAAAAGTAGGAGAAGCATTAGTCAACCCAAAAAGCATGACCAAGAACTCAAATTTCCTTCATGTGTTCTAGAATTTGTTTTGGGAATATCTTATTCTCATATTTTGATTTGATGGTGTCTTGATTTAAGATTAATGTATTTCAAATAATTGATTAAATGAATATAAAATTAAAGCTCACCAAAAATTGGGATAGGAATTTTACCATTAATGGTGATTTTATTTAGATATTTGTAATCATGACATATCCTCCAATAATTATCCTTTTTTCTCACCATCATTATTTGATCTAAAATGGAATCCACATGTTATCCACCCTAGTGTGAAATACCTGAAATTATGAATCATAATCATCAATATCACTTAACTACTTGATTATAATCAATTACTTGAATTGGTGTTATTCCCAAACTTTCACATAATGCTCACGAAAGTATGTCTATAATAAACCTTAGCTATAATATAAGAATGTATACTCCTTTTAACTTACCATTGGTAGAGATGATGGGGTTTTATCTCAAACTTTAAATTTTCTATGTGAATATTTTTTTTATCATCCATAATATTATGCAATTCAAAATATTACTATACTTGGTTCATCTAGCTAAATAACTTTAATGGATGAAAGTTTGTCAATTCAACCTTGGGAAAGTTCACTTCCTTTGGACGCCATCTGTAAGTAACTCCATCGTTGAAGTTAGTTCCTCCTAAAAGTTTCTTATTAATGGAGAGTTGTCCAACCAATGTGATCCCTTTATTTTGATGAGCCTCTTCGATCACATCATCAATTCTAGGTAATGTCCGAATTTAGGGATTGTATGGTCATTTTTAGGGAGCATTCAAATTTCCTATTATTTTCATCCATTTTCTACTCTAATTAATTTAATTTTCCATCCATATTTATTTCCATTTGTTTCTTATTTTGATCCATTTTATTTTTCATATTGATCAAAACATCCTTTTCCATTGACCTATGATTCAATTTGTTAATTTGGCTATCCAATTTCGACAGTTGGTTTTATGTCTCTTCAATTTATTCATGACAAAAGTAGGATCAATGTATAGGTTTAATTTATGAATTAATTTTTGGATCTTAGTTTTGATCCATGGGACAGGGTTATTGGGTCATAAGGGTAAGGGATCATTAGGTCCTAGAACACTCTAATATACATGAAAGCTCCAATAGTGGTACTAAGTAAGTAGGATCAACCATACCCCTAGCCACATTTCCTAAAGATATAGGTACAAGACAATGGTCTCCTTGACTGCTATTTTTGATGTACTATAGTAGTAAAATAGCTAGAAAGCCTATGTAAGTTTAGTTTCACGTATTCCTTGGGAGTTTCCTATATACCTAAAGGAACATGAACATGATATAATGTATATAAGTGTTTCTGATGTAGCATGACAAAAATGACTACCAACCAGGGTTGTAGGTGTTTCCAACAACGGTTATAGGGGTTTCCAACAAGGTGCACCATGTGTATTTCCTTCATGTATTCTTCCATACTAAGAGTTTTACCCTCTAAAAAATAGAACCTTATCATATTAAAACATGTCGAAACACATATGCAATAAATATTTAGAAAATGATGTTGCTCTGTCCATAAAATATCTCAAAATCACCCAAAATTCCAAAATATATATTTCATAAATTGTAATGAGTCAAAATATAAAAACAATGACATGTCATTCACTATATTTCCATAGTAATTTGAAAATGAGACTAGAACATTATTGAAAATGTTTTAAGGTGAAAATTCTAAAATGGCTATTTTAATTTTTATTCTAGAATTAATTACAAAACTTGTCTACGATAGGCTCTATCTTTAAAATTATAACAAACTTGAATGTGAATACCTTCCCACCTACAATATGATCTTTCTCATTACTTTCCACAAAATTTCACTATCTCTATTCTCCTAGAAAATAGGTTATGGTCAAAATAAATAGATCACTCGTTTAAGTCTAATTTCAATATTAGTCATAAAACCTAACTTCAATAAGTTATATATTTGAAATTGTATAAAAATAAAACTTCAAATTTTAATCTTCTTCTTCTATATTGCGCCTTAGTCTCCTCAATTATTTCTATTTGAAACTTAACAAAATAGAAAAAAAAGGATGACTCATTCGAGACTAATTTCAATATTAGTCACAACCCATATATTCCATAGGATATATCTGTGGAATTATGGTCAATTTTAAATTGAAATATTGATCATATATACTTTGTTATTTATCCTTAGTATTATCAAAATTTCATTATTCGAAGCTTCCTAGAAAAAAGGGTAATATAAAAATTTTCAACATGTCTTACTTGAGTAAAAACCTTGGATTGTATGCTCTAATATCAAATGTTATGATCCAAGCTCCTTGAAAATGATAGGAACTAGGTGAACAATGTCCACTTTGAGAGAGAAACCTCTTTTACAATTAATCAAACTATAAGACAAGATATAATGATCATAAACCTAGGTCAACTTTGTGTGTGTGTGTGTGTTTATGTGTGTAAGTTACAAAGGGTATAATTATAAGAAAGTGTGTAAGGAAATTTTCTAGAAAACCTACTAATATCAAAAGTAAAATTATAATAAATTATTAGAAGGTATTGAGCATAGAGGTGACGGGGAATTAAGAATGTTGGGAAATAAGATTTACCTTAGAGGAATGCATTTGATTTTTTTATGTAATAGGAACATTTACGCATTCATGTTGCACAATTGTTGTTTCCCAACGAGAATTGATATGTACTATTACTATGAGAACACCCTCTTAGTTCAAAAAAACCTCCTGATCTAGTTCTTATCTATGTTGGCTTTGATCTTTGACTTCCTACTAAACCAATGAGCTAATATCATCTCCATGTAGATTGTTCATGCACTACTCTCAACCCCTTTTCGGATTGAACACACGCTACATTTCTTTCTTAACCAAGTAGAAGCCTCTTCTTTCATCCACTCCTTTGGTTCTAATACCAATTGTTATAAAATAAGAGAGAAAGATTAAAATACAATAGGTACACATAAACACCAACCATAAGAAATTCACAAGAAACAAAATTCACAAGGTTCATACAATTTGGATTATGATGGCATTCACAGGCTATAAATAGAGGTGCTAGTCAAAGTATGGACTTCAACAACAAATCATTTTTACCACTCATGCACTATGAAAAATCACAGTTTATACATCATCTCGAAACCCCTAAATCAAGGATTTTCTTGGAAAATCGCTCAGCTACCACCAAATAGACCATGCGCTAGACAAAACCCAAATGGAAAAATTTTGAATTTCATCTTTCTTTCAAAATAAATAAACTCTTTACCAAAAGATTTTTTTTCAATCACTATTGTTCCTTTCCTTC
This sequence comes from Pinus albicaulis, assembly GCA_034641835.2. Classification (NCBI taxonomy): domain Eukaryota; kingdom Viridiplantae; phylum Streptophyta; class Pinopsida; order Pinales; family Pinaceae; genus Pinus; species Pinus albicaulis. The sequence continues at coordinate 893,513,578 of CM076571.1, forward strand.
ATCATGGTCAAGATTCCCAGAAGTTTGATTTGCATCACCAACTGTGTAGGAATACAAATCTACTACATTAAAAATGGGTGAAATGCCAATGCTTGGAGGTAACTCCAGCTCATAATAATTCACTGAAAACTTGCAGAGGATCTTATAAGGTCCTATCTTCTTCATTTTAAATTTGTTATATTTTCCCCTTGGAAACCTCTCCTTTCTTATGTGAACTAGGACCATGTATCCCACTTCAAAGTTTACCTCTTTCCTTTGTAAATTTTCCCGTTGCTTGTAAATATATCTTATGTCTTGTAATATTTGTTTTACTTTCTTGTGTAGCTCACTCATAGCTATTGTGGAATCCTCTCCATAAAAACTTCTATGCTCAAGCTTCCCTAAGTCTCTTCACTCACAAATTCCCCTCGGATGCATGTCATACAAGATCTGAAATTGACTCTTTCCCATGCTCGTATTTGGTGAGTCATTATAGAAAAACTCAAACTAGGCTATCACATCATCCCATTTCTTGGGTCGATCACCTACTAAACTCCTCAAAAAATTACCCAAACTCTTGTTGACAACCTCTATTCACCCATCATAGTGGATGATAGGCTAAGCTAAAATTTATCTTAGTGCCAAATTTCTTTCACAGGGTCCTCCAAAAATGTCTTCTGAATCTTGTGTCCGTGTCAGAGATTATAATTTTTGGCAAATCATGCAACTGAACAAGGTCATCAAAAAACAAATAAGCCACATGGGTGACATCACTAGGACGGACATGTCAACCATTACTCCATTTGAGGAAGGAAACAATTCGCCCGATCTGGAGGACAGTTCAACCATTACACAAGCCTTCAGTATGCTCTGCCAAACTCTCTGCTCTCTTAACGTTGGCGTCGCTCGATTTCTCACCATGTTACTTCGGCGAGCGCTGAAATGGAAGCCTTCGCAATTTGTGATGAAGTTGCCCTTCCTTCTTATTCTGACTACATTTAAAAGACTTGATGAAGATGTAATGGGAAACGGTGATGAATCCTCTGTTAAGAATCAAGATCATACAGCCTTCTCCACACGAACTGAATATTCCTTCTGTTGTTGATTTACATTTTGCGGGAGTTAAATTCTCTCCTACTGATGGCGATCTAACCACAATACAATTTGACGAGAAAACGGCCACTCTTTACCTCCCCAGAGTAAACTAGCACAGAGGTAATCCTGAGAAATCTGGTGGCATTCGAAGCTTCTGCTGCGCCTGCTGGTGCGCTTGTTTTGAGGCGATATACCGATTTCATGAATGGTATGATCGACGGAGTAAGAGATGTGAAATTGTTGAGAGAAAGCGGAATTATTTGTAACCACCACCAAAGTGACGGAGAAGTTGCCAGCCTATGGAACAGCATGGGTAAATGCGTTCGTCCTAAAGATGTTGGATATTTGGACAAAGTAATAAAATATTTAAATCGCTATTATAGTAGGAAATGGAAGGTTCTGGTGGTAGAGTTTGTCAATGGTAGAAAATTGCAAAAACTGGGTAAAGCAGTAGAGTTACGCACCAGAATCTTGCCCACTGTTGAGAATGAAACCTCGTGGAAGCTAAATGGAAGGCTGCCGTTTCTAATATTCTGTTCGTCAGTTGTAGGTGTGTTTTTCTTCTGCTGCATAACAGAAATATCGTATCTCTATTTTCGTCAGTATAAAGTAAATATAAGAAATCGGTAATTATGTAAGTTTTTAATTAGCTATCTCCAAACTGTGGTTTTATAGTTTTTTTGTTTTTAATATTTAGTAGTACATTAATATATATGGTTTTAAAATATTCAGTACTATTTATATAAATTAACGGCAATTCAAATATTTAATGGCCATTTATGTAATGTTAAAATTGTAAAGTGAGGATCGAGTGATGGCAGTAAATTCTCAAGGTTTTCTGTAAAAAGAAGGTTTCAAAAAGAATAGTTTTCACTAAGAAAAAAATATTCTCAGATTTTCAAGTCTCAACGACTTACACGTTTTTATTTATTTTTAAATGGAAAATTTCAAAGCCTATATCCAAATACACCACGATTATTTATGTTAACATATATAAAGTCAAACTGTATACTTATTTTAATAGGGATGATTTATAAGTAGAATAAAATTATAATTGCAATAGTAAAATAAATCAACCCTTTTCAATGTTAAACTGTTATATACATTTAGAAAATATTATTTATATATATTTTTAAAATACGCAGGTGTTTTTGAAGTAATAAATATTTTCGAATTTTATTTTATTTTATGTTGTTCATGGAGATCACAAGTGTGACAATTATTTATTATATTTATTATTTATTAAAAAATTAAAATAATTGAAAAGAGTGTTTTTGAAAATCCAAGTGATCGTTGTCCAAAAAAAAAATTACAAACTTATTTAAAGTTTAAAGTTTAAGTGTGATTACTAATAAAATTTTATCAAGTAACAAATACAAATAAGAAATTTAATAAAGATCTAAATACACAATTTTTGTTGGAAATTGGTTATCACTAATAAGGTAAATGAATGGTAAGATCCATGAATTTGCTAACTATATCATCATCAATTGATTGTAATCATCATCTAGTTTCAGTAGATAGCTTGCCACATAACTCCTCACGATTGAGGAGATATGCCTTTTCAAAGTTGAAGTCCCAATAGTAGGGTCAAGGTGCCCCAAATGAGATATTATAGACACCTATTTAATTGTTCATATTTGGCTTCAATATTTAAGACACTCCTAAATAATTTATATAGGTCTTGAGCTTTCCTAGTCAGTCCTCCATAAGTGAAGAAATTCCTTATAAAATCAATCAAGTCAAGAAAAATATATATAAAAATTGTCATCAATGTTAATATAAAGATAACATAAAAAATGGAAATCTCGATAAGCAAATTATGAGAAAAATAAAAATTGTAAGGCATTTCCGCCCCTAAACCACTAGTTTTTCCATCTTCATTCTAAATCTGATTTTACTAACTCAGAAAAAATGTACATTATATTTTTCACTCATACAAGAAAAAGGAGTTTAAAATAATTTTTGTGCTTTATGAATGTGTGCATGGTATTTCGATGTAAATATTGTCATTTTATGTTCCTATTGAGGAGAAATAAATCCAACAAGAACATATACACATTCCTATTATGAAGAACTATTTTTCCAAATAAGACTGCATACACATTCCTAATGGGAAAACACTAACTCTCTCTCCCCTCTATCATTCTACCCCTCCTCTCTCCCTGATGTGTGTTTTCTCACTTACTTGCAATATCTCCTATATTTCTCTCTCTCAACCCTTCTATCTCTCTTTACCTCTCTCTCTTTCCTCTACTCTATATCTCCTTAACCCACTCCCCTCTTTTCTTCCCATTTCCCTCTCCCTCTCCCACATTTTTTCTCCCTTTACCTCTCTCACTGCCTCTATATATGTATCTCTCAACCACATTCACTCCATCCATATTTATTACTCTCTTTCTCTCTCTTTCTCTCTCCCTCTCCCTCCCCCCTCAATCTCTTCCTCACTCCATCCCCAAATGTCACACTACTTTTACCTCCCTTTATACCTTCTTCCTTAAATTTATGTCTCTCTTTGTACCCCTCACCCCCTTCTCCCATTTTTCTCTCTCTATCTCTCCTTATCAAAAAATATATCCCACAACCCCATTAACCTCTCTCTCTTTCTCCCCCTATCACTCAATTTATCACTCAAAACCCCGTCTCTGTCTCTATCCTAACTATCACCTCTCTCACTTTCTCCCCTCTTTCTCACTTCCCTTTCTCACCCTATGCCACTATCTCTTCATTGATCACTCCCTTGCTCTCTCCCCTTCTACCAAATTCTCTCCCCCTTCTCTATCTCTCTCTCTCTCTCTCTCTATCCCCATATTTTCCTATCTCTCTCCCACTATATCTATCTTTCCACCCAACCACTCTCTCTCCTCTCATGTACTTCTCCTTCCTTTTTTTTTACCTTCACATATATCTATATATTCGTGTATTTTAATCTATACCCACCTCCTCACCACTCCATATATATATCACTCTCATCCCTTTATCTCTCTCCCATTCATGCAACTCCTTCTCTCCATACCTTTCTCCCTTTATTTATTTCTCTGTACCTCCTTATCTCCTTTCCCCCCACCCCTCTCACACTCATTTACTTGTTCTCTCTTTCACACTCTTTCTTCAAAGCACCTTGAAAATGATAAAGTTCAATTAATACGATCCACTTTGATGGATATAAATGCAATGTAAAAAATAAGATATGTTCATCCTAAGACTGAGTCTCCATGGTATATATATATAAGCGATAAATGGTATAATTATAATGAAAGGGTAAAATAAAAATTTCTAGTTTTCCTACCAATATAAAAAATAAACTTATAATTAATTTTTATAGAGCCTTGATATAGTCTCCATCTATTAAAAACATTTTCCTCAAATCTTGTAATGGAGGATGTTGCTTCGGAAACAACTTATTTCAAAAATTGGAAAATTGGAAAATTTCAAAACCTTATTTCCAAATACACTAACCTTATTTATGTAGATATATAAAAGATTTGTAAAAAAATTAAGTGAAAGTATATACTTGTTTTATTAGATATGATTTGTAATTAAAATAAAATTATGAATCCAATAATAAAATCAATCATTTAAAAATTTATTTTCACAATTTATTTTTTATTTATGATATTGTTTAAATTTTTATGTATATAAAATAAAAAATATTTTTATTTTGATATAAAAATTTTAGAATTTTAATTTAATTACTAATAATTTTTTTTTTTAATGATTATATATATAAACAATTTTTTTTATAGTAAACATATATTAAAAATTGAGACTAATTAGAAAAATAATTATGTTTTTTCTATCATTTTAATAAAAATGATTATTTAAAAAAATAATCTATGAAATTATTATATATAAACACATGTTATGATTGTTTAGACCTATAGTAGCAATAGTTCATGATATTGATCCTTAACATTTTATAACAAAACTTATTTATAACTTAAAAATCTTTATAATCAAATAAAAATAAATTTCCATAATTCAAAATCTTGTTACTTTATTTATTTATTTTTTTATATATAATCATTTTATAATTATTAAAAATAAAAATATTTTAAAATAAAATAAAATTTAATTAATTTTAAATTTTTATAATATGGAATGTACTATAAAACAAATCATTAATAAATATAAACTTATAAATCATATATATATATATATATATATATATATATATATATATATATATATATATATATATACTTTAAATATAATCAAAATTAAAAATGATTTAGACCAGTTGATATTGGTTATGTAATTCACCAAAAGTGATTATATATAAAATTTGCGAAATTATGATCATAATCACCATTTCTCAAAGCTAGTAAAACAAACGAAGATCGTATGGGGTATTTATTATATTTTTATAATTTTACCGAACAAGTTTTGAAAGTATTATGTAATTAAACATTAACATTATTATGTTATAACGGAAATTTATCCTTGGAAATATTTATAAAATTTATAATAAGTAAATAAATGTTTTTACAAAATTGATGATTGAAGAAATGAAAACTAGGTACATAGACATGTATATATGACCATATATTTACAATATTAGAAATGTGGACATGTATCTTGAATTTGTAATTACAATACTCTACTTTATGGAACCTGCGCTTGGAATGCTTTATTAGAAAGATATTCTACTATTATCCAACAAACTAAGTGATACATTTTGATGTTCATTGAGTAAATGGAGAAACTATTTCTCTTGAACTTCAGGATATATCTAGAAATAACTCTTGGCCATCACATAATATTTAAGAAATACGACAGATCACTCAAACTTTCTAGTAGCCCCACCATTGAAATACCATTCTTATTTCTATTGCAAATGCCTAAGACCAATTATCACCCAAGGTTAAAAGATTTGATGATTATAGGATATTTGTAAATAAAAAACTATTTGGGAGCCCTAAACTTTTTAACTAATAATTTTTTGATTTAGAGAGATGATTCAAGGTGCTTCCATATTAAATTTAAATATAATATAAAAAAAATGAAATACAAGAAAATCACATATAAGGTATATGTTTACATTATTTCTTATTCCCAATATATAAATGAGGGAAACTTGTAAAATTCTAAAGATAAAATTGTTATTTTGGAATCATGAAAACCTTAATTTTATATATTTTTAAAATTATTAAAATAATTATATTTTCAAAATTATTATACATTTTTTAATTAGATTGTGGGTATGTTTCTACTCATGGATGAGATAACCATTTATTGAAATCATTAAGGAAAAAAATATTATACTAAAAATAAAGGAAAAAAATATTATACTAAAAAATAAAAGAGTTATGTATTTTAATATTTTTGATATGTCAAGAAAAAAATAAATATAAAATTGTAAACGGTATTAATATAAAAATAACATAAAAAATATGGCAATATTGAGAGGGTAATAAGGAAAAAATAAATTCTAAAGATAAAATTGTTATTTTGGAATCATGACACTTAATTTTGCCTGTTTTTTAAAATTATTAAAATAATCATATTTTCAAAATTATTATACATTTTTTAATCGGATTGTATGTATGTTTCTACTTATGGATGACATAACCATTTATTGAAATCATTAAGGAAAAAAATATTATGCTAAAAATAAAAGACTTATGTATTTTAATATTTTTGATATGTCAAGAAAAATATATATATAATATTGTAAACGATGTTAATATTGCGACCTATAAAGCTTTAAGAATATTGAGAGGTAATGAGAAAAATCAAAATTTGAATGTATTTTCCCTCTAAACCACCAGTTTTTTCATCTTGATTTTATATCTGAATAAACTAACTCAACAAAAATGTGCATTTTATTTTTCACTCACGCTAATAAAAAGAGTTTAAAATAATGTTTTTTCTTTATGAATGTGTGCATTGTATTTTTAAGTAACTATTGTCATTTTATGTTCCTATTGAGGAAAAACATTACCCAATAAGAACATGTGCACGTTCCTATTGTGAAAAACTATTTACCCAAATGGGAATGCATACTAATTCTTAATGGGAAAACACTAACTCTCTCTCCCATCTTTCATTCTACCCATCCTCTCTCTCTAATGTGTGTTTTCTCACTTGCTTTCCATCTCTGCAATTTCCCTCTCTCTCAACCCTTCTATCTCTCTTTAACTCTCTCCTTTTCCTCACTTATATATCTTCATACCCCACACCCCTATTGCCTCCTCATTTCCATATCCTTGTCCCACATTTTGTCTCTCTTTACGTCTCACAACCCCTCTATATCTATCTCTCAAACACAATCAAACCATCCATATTTATTACTCTCCCTCCCTATCTTTCTCTCTCCCTCTCCCTCCCTCCCTCAATATTTTCCTCACTCCATCCCCAAATGTCACATTATCTCTACCTCCCTTTATATATTCGTCCTTCCATTTATGTTTGTTTCTGTAACTCTCACCCCCTTCTCACATTGTTCCCTCTCTCTCCTTATCACTAAATATATCCCACAACCCCCTTAACTTCTCTCTCTTTCTCCCCCTTTCTCTCCCTATCTCCCCATTTATCACTCAAATCTCCATCTCTCCCTCTCTCTATCCTAACTATATCCTCTCTCACTTTCTCCCCTCTTTCCTACTTCCCTCTCTCACCCTCTTGCACTCTCCCTCCCTTATTCACTCCCTTTCTCTCTCCCTTTCTACCTAATTCCCTCTCTCTCTCTCTCTCCCTCTCTCCATATTTTCGTATATCTCTCCCACCCTCTATGCCTTTTCACCCCATACTTCTCCATCCCCATTTTTTATCTTCATCTATATCTCTCTCTTCTTGTATTTTAATCTATAACCCACTCCCTCACCACTCACTCTATATACTATTCTCATCCATTTCTTTCTCTCCCCCTTGTGCAACTCCTCCTCTCCCTACCTTTCTCCCTTTATTTATTTCTCTTAAACTCCTTATCTCCTTCCCCCGCACCCCTTTCACACTCACTTCCATGTTCTCTATTTCACACTCTCTCATGAAAGCACCTTGAAAATGATAAATTTCAATTAATATGACCACTTTAATGGATATTAATGCAATGTAAAAGAAAATATATGCTCATCCTAAGACTGAGTGTCCATGGTATAAATATAAGCGATAAATGGTATAATTATAATGAAAGATAAAATAGAAATTTCCAGTTGTGCTACTAATATAAGAAACAAAATTATAATGGGCTCTTATACGACCTTAATATAGCCTCTATCTGTTAACAATAGTTTCCTCAAAGCCTGTAATTGAGGATGTTCCTTCACAAACAACCTATTTTCCTATGTAGCTTCCCATAGAGGCATATTATTCAACTTTATAAGATATTTTTTATTGATTGAAATAAAAATATATAGGTAATGTCGATCTATAACCTTTTCCAATTCAAGAATCAACTTTCCTTCTTCATTTAATTCTAGAAGTTCTATTTGTATTGGCATAGTTTTTTTCTAATCCTTTTTAGGCAAGATAAATGAAAAAACTTATGAACTCAAGAAGAGGTAAAATATAGCATTTATTCCACCTGAAAAATTATGTGAATAATATTTCAAGGTCCATAAAATTTTGGAGCTAATTGTTTAGTCTTCTTTTTCTCTAATTTGGATTTCTTATAAGGTTATAGTCCCAAAATTACCCAATCACCATTAACAAATAATATCTCATTTAAATGCTAATATAATTTCTACTTACTCTCTTTTGTGCCATCTAAAGGTCTTTCTTATGAATTGTTAAAATTTCTTTAGTCTTTCACACATGTGACATTGTTTCCTATACTTGTTCCAAAGAGTATGAGATACTAGGAGCTACAGATCCATAAAGTGCCTCCAACGGTGACATTTTAGTCCATGTTTGATATGTACTATTATGATACCATTCTAAAATATGAATGTGCTCCATCCCTTGATATTTATTTAAAAATGAATAAGATCATGTATAACCCTCTAAACACTTGTTAACTATTTATGTGTGATATTTTGAACTCATTGCTAGTGTTGTTCCACTCATATTCTAATATTGTTCCAATTTTATTTTTTTATGAAGTTTCCATATCTAACCATTTATTTCTCTTTAGGAATACCATTGATGAGGAGCCAAATTTTAGCTCAAAAATCACAGTTCTCAGAATCACTTGAAACCTAAACTAACGTGTAGTGTTCATTGTCCTAATTCCAACCCACTTCGTTTCATGAAAAATGGTCCCTGTATGCTCCTGGAAACAACTTATGTCCTCTTTGCCAAAATGGTAAATTTAAAAAAAAAATGAGACAGTCAGATACTTGGTCAGTAGTCCATACTATTGACATGGTAGCTGACTATGCAGGGTCAAATTTTGGTCATTTTTTTGTTTTCTTTGGTCGAAAGAGGAGTTGAAAAGTGTTAGCTAGTGGTTGGTAGAAATTTTGGTTTCATTGTCAAAGTTTCATTGGAGGTTGAATGACCAAATACATGAGGACACGTGGTGCAGCCTGTGGCCACCATGTTCCCCCCCTGCTCGACTATATAGTGGTATAAAAATTATATGGTGAAGGTCGGGCAGAGGTCAGGGATTGACCTCATAACCTCCCCCACACTATGTGCACACTTAACCACTATACAATAGCCATAAGTCTTAATAGCCTATGGTTGCATCTTCTATTTTATATTTGCATTGTAATATGGCAAAAGAAAAAAGGGGCCAGCCCCGCTCCGGGCGACCTTAGAGATATGATCGCTGCTGGGGAAACAGATAAGCATAGAGTTAATGCAGGATAATTAACCCTTAACCATGATTTATTAACCCTTAATCATATCATTAGCGCTAATCGAAATATTTAATGCAGATTTATTTAAGTGTGGAATTAGCGTGTTAAGTCCACTTAATTATGTGCTAATATACACTTAGCATTAATTGGCAGAGTCCAACTAAAACAACAAAAGTGCCAATTTAACCCTAGTTAACTCCAGTTTGTCAAATTTAGTGCAGGTTTCCTTGGTGAAACTTGAAGAAGTCATAACTTGGGTAGTTTTCGACCAAAAGAAGTAGAGAACGAAACCATGTAGACATTTTCGAACATTTTTGACTCATTGGTGTAGGTTTCAGAGCTAGAGGAGCAATAGGGATTTTTCTAGTTTGAAGATTAATGATGCCTAGGGCCACTAGAAGAGGAGGCAATCTCTGCATCACCTAAAGACGAATTCAAGAGCCATAAGAGGCTACTCAGGGGTTTTTGGATGTTTTGAATCCATTGGTAACCTCTTTTTACTGATTTGAGAAAATATTCAAGGTCATATTGGAGATTTGACAAGTGAGGTGTATGGATCAATCGTATGTTTGAAGCAGTTTTAGAATTTTTTGACTATGGAGGAGACCTTGTAGGGGATTTCCCACCTCCATAAATATTTTTGCAGCAGTTGCGACCAACATGGTTCAACTCTTGTTTTACTTCTTTATTCATGAAGTCTTTTATTGTATTCTTCAGTGTGGAATTAATGGGCATATGTGAGGGGTTTCTATATCTCACCGATGAAAGCATGTCATCTCTATAGGAGATATGTTGTGTTTTTGATACTGTGAGAGTTCTTTGCAGGATAACATTACCTTGATGGGGTAATATCCACATGTTTTTGGTAGCAAACATATATTTAATTTAACATTGAATACAATAGTGGTCTAGTCATGTTGACAGGCTCAAAGATGTAGCCCACAAGGGGTGAAATTCTTCATCAGTGGAATTTTTCTTGTTGTTTGATGCATATTTCTTTTCAAGTTTTTGATGATTTCATGCTTTAAAAAATTTTCATGGAATTACACTATTGTAAGACACTTAAAAGAAACCCTTGAAGTAACCTATTGTTTAGTTCAAATTTATGAACATAAAAAGAAAGCATTTTTATATTATGAAGAGTTACTTAGCATAAAAATTATTAATACTCCTCCATTCATATTAGTTTGGTATCAGAGGTACCAATTTATTATTATATTTTGTTGCTTGTGAAAAGAGGGTTTGACTATTTGCACATTAAAAGTACTTACAAGGTTAAAGCTCTAGAGATGAGAAGGGTAACTTGTTGGTTAAGATTCTGAAGCTGGAGCAAGGAGAGTCCATAGTTTCCACAAGATCCATCTCAAGTTTCACCTCCAGAGATTTTTGAGGCTTCAGTAAGCATGTCTCAAGGATGAGAGCCTACAAGCCTGAAAAAAAATGAATGCTTCACAAAGGATTTTTGGGACATGTCAGAGATGGTGAAGGTGTTATATGAAGAGAGGGACTCACAAATGCAAGGTGAAGGCTCTATATCTTCAAGAGGAGAAGGTTCCCCAACAAAGGGAGAAGGTAAAAATAATGGTGATAAACCACCATCTTCTCCACAAACTTCTTTTTTTCCTAGAACTTTGATGAAAATTTTTAATGTAGAAAGTCTTTCCAAGATGGAAGATGGACATGTTTATGCCTTTTTTGCACATGATATGGGGGATGAGGTTCAATTAGAACCTAATGTTAAGGAGCTGAAATAAGAGAACAAAAGAGTCCAAGAGGACACCTTTAGAATTAGAAAGGATTATGAAACCATATTTGTGTCTCAATCAAGAGATGAGACAAATGGTGAGCATGCATATGCTCCTTATTTACATGCATCTGTTAACGTAAATTCTTTTTCAGCCTTTGAAATACATAAAAGAGGAATTGGGTCCAAGCTCTTGGAAAAGATGGGTTACAAGGAAGGCTTAGGTCTTAGTGTGAATCAAAAAGGCATCAAGCACCCAATAGAGGTAAAAGAGAGACCTATGTATGAAGGATTGGGTTATGTTGTAGCAAAAGAATGGTCTTTTGATAACGAATATTGTATATCATGTACCTTCTTTCAAAAAAGACGACATGAGAAGGTGAGGTGTTGGACTTTGCATCCCAACCTAACCTGATTGGTTGTCCAAATATAAAAGATACTTGAAGGTATCTCCCATTAGGGGAATTTTGAGGTCTAAAATGGGCCTTCTAAGAAAAATATATGGCCAAAATAAACTTTAAATGAACCAATATGATTCAAGATGATGATGTCAACCATGGGGGATGATTTACCATTTTTGGAGTAAAAACGTAAAAAGATTAAAAAATAATAAAATAATAAAACTACTTTTTTAACTCATATTTTAAACTGATCTCCCTAAGGTTTTACTCCCATTTCAAGATGGAGTACTCATTGGATGAAAAATATATCTTCTCAACCAAGGAGTAAACATGTTGCATACTTTTGATGGACCCTGCTACACAAAAAAAAAGAAATACATAGAAAAACGTGATTGCAATCATGTTTTTAATGTATTTCTTATTTTTCATGCAAAAGGGTCCATCAAAATTATGGAACATGGGTACTCCTTTGACGAGGAATCAAATTATGCATCCAACGAGTGTTTCCACTCAAAATTTGAGTAAAGTCGTAGGGAGTTAAGTTGAAAATACGAGTTGAAAATTTATTTATTTTTTTTCCCTCTAAAATTTGATGATTTAATCTAGTATTATTTAATTATTTCCACTATTATTTTATAATTTCCTTAGAAGTCCCATCTTAGACCTCAAAATTCCCTTAATGAGTGAGAGATGAAAAAGTTGAAGAAGAAACGTATTCAAGTTCTTATTGTCATGCAAGTTCATCATCTAGGAAGTATAAGCCAAAGGACAGCAAGAAAATGTACACTCGTCCTTTTCATTCAAATTATTATCTTAAAGTAAAACAACCTACTGATTGGAGTGAAATGTTGAGGAGAATGTCTCCATGCGCTTTTTTCATTTCTTCTAACCATTGTGTAGATGAGCATGAAAAAAGAAAATCCATCATGAAGAAGATGTTTATGTCTCTTGAGATTGAGAATCTAATATTCCAAAATAGAAAATACAGGATTATAGAACATCTATATCATTCCAAATAAGCAAAACAGGAATATAACACTAAAATCTAAAAAAGGTCAGAAATATGCTACAACATCAAGACATTATAACCATGAGCAGAAACATAAGAGTTATATCATTATAAACAACAAAAAATATAAATTACATAGTGATATAAAGAAGATGCACTCAAGCTAGCAAGAAGTGGCTATAATACACTAATGAAAACTAGCACTGGAAATGTTGTGTTGTTGTTGGAAACTACTACTATTGGGAAGATGAACCATGCATTAGAGGATTTTGGATGGCTCATAATGACCTTGTATTTTAACCATGGATTTTACTCTAAAAACCCAGAAATGGTTTGGCCATATTTTGACTTTGGATTTTCAACCCTTTTTGGGTGGCCAACTGCACCCCTACTGGCTGAATTATGAACTTATCCTAGGTAAATATTGAAATGGGGCTATAATAATGATGTAATTACTGCAAGAGCACCCAATCAGCTCAATTCTTGAAGAGTTGGCCCCTTCTCTCGATCTCCAAGCTAGAAGCTTGAGATCTAGCTCCTCCTTCCTCTACTCAAGTTGCAATTGCACACTCCTTAACTCCTAGAATGAGTTGGATTTTTAAGAGGGCTGAAGCTATATCGTACTAATAAGTGATGGAACAAATCTCACAGTTGATGGAAATAATCTCTCCAAAGTGAGGGAATGGTCCCTCATAGGATTCCTAGCTGAAATACTTGGAACTTCCTTCCTCCTCTAGATTTACCTGGATGGAATGCGCAATTCCTGGAGGAACTGAAATGGCAGGGAGGTGTATAATGATGGCCTGATTTCGGCTATCACAATGCTACACCTGGAAGACTTAAATGGAAGCACAAGATGAGAGGATGAACCCTCCACTGGTTTCTTAGCTGAAATACTAAGAACTACCTTCCTCCTCTCAAACCCTAAGACAAGAACGTGTAATTCCTGAAGATGTATATGCAAAAAAGAGGGGATGAATGTGGTACCAATGCTGGATGATGAATTTCTGCTCAAAATAACCTTCTAGGAGTAGGCACTCGAAGTCCCTTGTGGATAAGGGTGGGATTCCCACTCAGCAACAACTGTGTGCTAAACAACACAACAAACTTATCTAAATAGCTGAAGCATTCAATGAAGTGTCAAACGAAAATATAATATCAAATTTCAGACTCCTTTTCTTTGCTGGCCTCATATTCCTTATATGGTTGTGAGCCTTCCCTAGCCTTGGCCCTCCTCATAATTTCATTACACATGTGGCCACTAGTCTCCATGAAAACTGCATTGTCTCTCCATGATCTCTGCAATTAATCTCCAATCCCTCCATCATGTGTGAATTTAATGCACCACTTCCTGCATCAGTGCATCTTTACTACTCTATGATCTTACTTTTATTCCTCCACTATCTCCATCATCTTCCTCATTATCTCTCCATAATCTACACCCTTCCTTCATTAATGAGCTGCTCCAATACTCCATGATGTTGATCTACTATCTACTAACCCACATTCACACAAAAAAAGAGGATTTTATTCATCTATGGGGTTTACAGGTCCCTCCACCCTTTTATTTAATTAATTAATTAAGAAAATTAAAAACTCTAATATTCCAATTAACTGGTGGAAAATTGGGAATACTACAGTCATTCTTGCGAAAATGTTTTCTGTCATCAAGCAACTACAAAAGTGAATGCTACAACAATCCTCCTCCGTCTAAATCGCATCCTCATATGGAAGGTCTCCCAATCTGTTCCAATGTGTAATTAATTCCCAGCTCCATAGTTTCCTCTCTATAATGTCTAGAATGACTTCCAACTTTATAGCTAGATGCATATCCTCATCACTAAACCTCTAAGTGGCAACGATATTTTGTTCTAGAGTCTGTTCTCTGCATGAGACATATGAAGTGAAGTGGTTCCTCCCCCCAAAGGAAAGACCCAACTGATGAACTATCTCCCCAACCCATGCTACATGGAGTAGGAAGTACCTCTCCATGCTCCCATCATTGGCCCTGCTTGCTCCAAGCATCATCTCAACACTATGAAAAATAGGAAATAGAGACATATGGGTTGACAAGTGAAATTTCGAAGTATACTCTCTCAACAACAACCACCGCAACAATGCCTCTTCCTGCCATACCACCCCGTCATCATACCAAGTTTGGTGGCCATACTCTCCAAAAGGAAGCCACCACAGTATGGCCTCATGTTTCCATTCCCCCTCCTCCTCATGCAACGTATGGGATAAAGTGAGCCCATACTCTACCAAGAGTAACCAAATCAACAATGACTCTTGCTGCCAACTCACATCATCATCATGCAAGCCATGGAGGAAAAACATACTGATCTACATGTAGAATGTCACATTATCCCAACATAACCAAGCTCCCTGCTAGCACATCATGTGAGTGCCATGTAATGTTCCAAAAAATAACATACCCATTGACATAGGATATGTCGTGTGATGGCAAAACTCTATCAAAAGTAGCCAGTGTAACCATGCCTCCTACTGTTGCATCACCTGAGTACTCTGCAAGGCATGGAACATACCAATCTGAAATGTTGGGTGGTAACCATACTCACCCAATAGAAGCCAACACAACAATACTTTTTGCTGCCCTGTGTCATAGATCTACAAGTAGCCCACCAACCACTCGCTCATCATCCTCGCCCATCCATCCAATTGTGGGTGATGACTCATATCATGATCCTACTTGGTATCCACCCAATGGAGAATACCATCCTCCCTGATGTGATGATCTTTTCGCTCCATGATATGTTCAAGTGCATCCTCCTTGATGTTACTCCATGAGAACCTCTCATCGATGACCCGGTAGAATCCATAAGATACTGAATATGGTTTATGTAGAAACTTATCTTTGAGTTATGAGATGCTCATCAAGAAGGCTTCATCCTAATAATGGAGAACGTTATTCATCATCAGATGTCTACCAACTAGCATCTGTCCATCCAATTCTTCATGAGTGAAGCGGTCATCAGAATGCTTCAAGAATAGCTGGCCCCCTAACTCATCACTACTCCTCGGTGACAACACTATTGATCTCCATGATGGTGCATCTGATGCCTCATGGCTATACACAATGTTGCAATCATAGCCCAACATTGTACTAATTTGTACTAGGCTCATCCCATCTTATGAAACTCAAAAATTAAACACAAAGTGTTGTGTGTAGATCAATGCTAAGCAGCTAGGATGGATATAGATCTCCTCCTTTAACAAGTCAATGGCCCTCTACGTAGTGAAAGTTTGTTGCTCCAAATTAGCAAGGTGCTCTAACCCTTGGTTATGCAATTGCCTTGATGGCATGATCCCACAAATATTAAACTGAGGTGTTGAAATAACATGGATGAAAATGTTTTCAAACCTTGGATCATCTGAAACTTGGGAACATCTTTCAAAGCTAAAAGAGTTCCTCCAACAGGTGCAATGACTTTTCCAACTACTGGTGATGGTGACGGTTTCTCCTCTACTATTTCACTAGCGTTGGTATATGCCTTGTCCTACTCATGCATCTCCTGAAACATGCATGGGACTCTCAATGTCAAATTTTCAAGGCCACCTTATAAATATGCAAGTGCTCCTTCATCTGATGCAAGTACTTCTGTAGCTCGTGGTGTTGGAAGTTCCTCCTCTTCCAAAGTGATAGTGCTGACATCATCCCTTTGTTCTTCATGTGTTATCTCATTAATGTTGGGAAATGTCTCTATGGAAAGTACCTGCGGTGTCCTCCTATCAAACTTATTAATCATCCTTTGAGTGAAGTCTTCATAAGCATTCACTCTTGTGAATTATTGCTCAAATTCTAAATTCTCATGCTCTAATTATCTCCCATCTCCATCATGCCATTCATCATCTTCTGCAAGGAAAGTGGACATAGAAAAGTGTTGTGGAGCTCTTTGCATTTCCAGTTGTTTATGCTGCAGATAGGAAGTGCTTGGACCTTACTCACTCTAAAACCCTCTTGAGGTTTCTCTTTGCCTTCCCTTTTTCATTTCTTTAGTTTTTGTGGAAAGATCCTGCATAGATCTAAAGATAAGTGTGGAAAAACTTAAGCCTTCCGCCATTTAATACTTCTTCTTTTACCACTTCTTATTCTTATTCCTTTGATGTCATTAAATTACCACAAGATGAGCCAAAGATCATGGTCCGATATCACTGTAATATTCCAAAATGGAAAATACAGAAGTATAGAACATATATAGCTTTCCAAATAATCAAAAGAAGAATATAACACTAAAATCTTGAAAATGTCAAAGATATACTACAAAATCAAGACATTATAACCATTAGCAGAAACAACTGAGTTATATAATTATAAACAACAAAAAATATAAACTACACAGTGCTCCAAAGAATATGCACTCAAGCTAATAAGAAGTGGCTGGAATACACTAATGAAAACTAGCACTCAAAATGTGTTGGAAATAATGTCATTGATGGAAAAGGAGCACAAAGGAGCAGCACCAAGACAAGGGAGTAGATTAGACTCAGATGGAATTGTTGTAGAGATGTCACACAGGGTTTAATGTATCAGTGGGTTGCACTACCCATTTGGGGTTTCTACTGTAATAGAAAAAGATGGATAAGAACCATAGAAATTGAATATAAAGGTTAAACCATGTGTCAAAGAATGCCAGAAAGGGTTTGAAGACTGGTTGATATTGTGAAAGAATAATGATGGAGTAGAGGAGAAGTCATAGTGCAGTGAAATGAATCGATGGTTTGTTTGAACAAGTATACGGAGGAGGTGTAACGAAAGAAATTAGATGTGGAATTAGGAGTCAACGGTGTAGTGGAACCGTGAGTAGCATCACAGTGAACAGTGAAGGCAGTTTCGAAAAACAATAAATGTTTTTCGCGCAGCCTTCGAGTGGTAAGTGGTTTTATTGAAATTGAACGCGATCAAATAAGATTGTGACACGTCACGGGTGCGAAATTGCCATTTTCGCGTGACTTTTGAGTGACAAGTTGCTAGGGTTAATTAAACGCGATATTTGTTCGATCATCAACAATTGAGATCCGATGATGTTTGCACTTTAAGTTGCGCAGGGGTTAAAAAGGTGTGGGAGCAGCAAAGGCAGCAGCAAAGGCTAAACCTCATGCACATCGTATGAGTGTGATTAACGTTGATCTGGGATCAATTGTACTACGGGGGCACAAACAGTCCAATGATTAACCCAAGGGGGTGCCTCCATAGTTGACCTGCCCATCGGGTGTTGACCACAGATCGACGGCTGTCATTCACTATGGTAGCACAAGCCTGATGACCTTTCCTTACTGAGAAGTGCCTTCATAGTACCGTGAATCTAATTTAATAATTTGAGTGCCTTTTGAGGTCCGGTGCCATACATATTGTGGGGCCAATACATTTTGTTGACATGCTTTGTTTTAAAGCAAATAGTATATAAAGAGCGGAATGATAAAAGGTGTGGGACCAGTGTCACAGAGCAGGACATCGTAAATAAACGAATGAGATTAAATGAGATGCGATGCGATCGCATATCATAATCGGGGCAGGATAAAAATTGCACAAACAAAGTGGTCACAGAAAATGCAAAGTGCGATGTGATGATGTGGCAAGTGACGTGGCAGCTGACATGGACCTAACCCCACAAATCGCAACTAAATCAATATGACGTGGCAGTGACGTGGCGATGATGTGGAAAGGTGATGTGGTGATGACGTGGAAAGATGACATGGAGATGGTGTGGACCTGGCCCACATATCGCAAATCGCAAGATCGGAGGGGTGAATATCGCAAGAGAAAATTTGCGATGCGATGGATAGAGGTGATGCGATGTGCCGATGTGAAGGGACATGTGGCGGCACAACGCAATATCGCACATCGGCGATGCATATGCGATAAGAATTTGTAAGTTATAGAACTTGCGATGCGATCGATGACTGTGATGTGATGGAGGCAATGTGAATTTCATCACATATCGCATATCGCAAAGCTCAGGACAAAGTGTGATAAAGGAGCCAGATGCGATGCAGCTCAGAACCATTATTTAAGAGATTTCATGTCCGGGTGTATGTGATTTCCCTTTGTAAATCGCATCGGAAAGAAAAGGAGCCATATAGCAAAGAATGTTTGAAACGCTGAAGTTTGACAAAGAGATAACCATTGGAACACAAAGTAGAGATCTATGATGCATATTAGAAGTGCTAATTTGGGCATCATTAAATGTGAAAGATTGGCGGAAATGAAAAATTTACGAAAGTATAAGGTTTCCCTTTGAGAAATCGCATCGGGAGGTTGAAAGAGCAACATATAAATAAAGAAAAAGAGAAATAGATGAAACGCCGAGATTCAACCTGGTGGGACCCATCTCACATCGCATATCGGGAGATCAGATGGACGAAGGCACATGAGATATCTGAATCGCCGAAGTGCGATAAAGAGAGCAGATGTGATAAAGATCAAAGCCGAAGCATAAAGCATTTCAAGTCTGAGAGTATGTGGATTTTTCTTTGTAAATCATTTCAAAGAGAAAAAGGAGGATTATAACGTAAAACAAAAATGAAAGTATGAACGCGGGTAGAAAGGCTCGAGTAAGGACCCGACACAGAGAAAAAGGTAGAACCGGATGTTTAGAAGAGTGGTGAAGGTTGAACATTATGGGCACGAGAAAAAGAGGCATGGTCGAGCAAAAGGAGATATGATGACACTATTAGAAACGCAATAGAATGGGTCAAGTCGGACAAAATGAGCAGCTATGCAGCAGAGGTAGACTATAACAACAGAAACTGAAAAGACAACGACAACAATAGAAAAGACAAATGTATGGCGAACCAAGAGCTGAAAGGACTGAGTGAAATGTATTATTGTATCTGTAAATGTAAATGATTTAATTATTTTTTTTGTATGTGATGCAAAGGCAAGTCTCCGTAGGCAAAGCAAAACTGCATTGTAATAGACAAATATATACATTCTGTTATATCATTCTGAATGTGCTGGACAAGAAAATGAGAAGGGGGAAGCAAAGAGTCATACCTGTTCATTTTGAATTCCCTATGGAATGCAAACAGTTATGAGGTGATCTCTATAAATAATGTTACCAGCATATGCATAAAGGTGAGAGAGAGTGAGGAGTATATGGGAGAGAGTGTATGAAGAAGAAGGAGCAGACAGAGAAGCTGTGAAGATCCAGAGATAATACAAGGCAGATATGAAGGATGGAGGAAAACAGTAAATAAGGAAAAACAGAGTTGATATACATGTAAATTAGCATATGATTTTATGGTACAGTGAGGAATTTGGTGCTTCCATATCAAGTTGTATCTTGATAGATGTCCAGTTGTAGCTGGCTAAGGTAGGAGCCTCCTGTAGGTTACAGCCTGCAGAAAATAGATGGGATTTGGAGCTTCCTTCCAAGTTGTAGCTTGCAGAATTGAGGTAGTAGCCTCCTGTAGGTTGGAGCCTATAGAAAAACAGTAGTGAGAGGGACTAGGAGCTTGCCTTTGCATCAAAACAATAATAAGATGTGGTTTTGTCCCTTATGGGTTTCCACTTATATCTTTTGTCTATGTGCATGATGATTATGTGTTGATATTCTATATTTAATCTGCTTAATACCTGCTTCTCACTTATTAAGATTGTTGTTCCATTGTATATTTACATGATCATGAAATGAAGATGTAAATAAGTGTAAAAGAAAGTTTTACAGTACCTTCACTACATTAAACTGATTCACCCCCCCTCTCAGTTTAACTAAGGGTTCAAAAACTGGTATCAGAGCTAATTTCCTTCAGTATCAGTTTAACATATGGAAGGAGATCCTTGGTCCCCAAGATGACTAGTCTAGGAGGATGTTCAACAAATAAAGCCCCTCTCTTTACTGGCACAAACTATGCCTTCTAGAAAATAAGAATGAGGACGTACATTATATCTCTAGGAATAGAAGTTTGGGCTACTGTGGAATTAGGATATGCCCAAAAGGGTTCTGACACAGAGAAAGAAGCCAAACAAGATTTTATAGCTAATTCAAAAGCCATGAATGCTCTCTTAAGTGGTTTGTGTGAGGCAGAATTTATCAAATGCACAACAATATTTCCAAAGAAATATGGGATACATTAGAAACTATCCATGAGGGAAATAAAAAGGTGAAGGCTTCCAAGATGCAATTCTATAGAGCTCAATTTGAAAATATAAAAATGAATTAAGAAGAACATGTTTCCAGATTATTCTTAAGGGTTGCAGAAAATGTGAATAACATGAAAGCTCTAGGAGAGAGCATTAGAGAATGTGTAATTTTTCAAAAGATATTGAGATCTTTACCATCTAGTTTTAACCCCAAGGTTTCTGCCATAAAAGAAACAAATGATCGGGAAACATTGACCATGAACCAATTACTTGGAAACTTAATAGCCTATGAGAGGAGACTTCCACATAGGAAGCCAAAAGTGAGGGAGGCAGCCTTTAAGGTAGAGAAGAGCAAAGAGCAAAGAGAACATACATGCTCCTGCTCCGATGAAGAAGAGGCCAAATTTGTCAGAAGATTGGATAGAGGCTCAGACAAGTATAAAGGTAAAATTCTTTTTAAATTCTTTAGCTGTGGAAGAGTTGAGAACTATGCATCTAAGTTTCCTCATAAGAAAACAAAGAATCAGACTCAAGAGATAGAGAAAACCAAAACAAATAATTCGAAGAAAGGGAAGAGATTCAATAGAATATAATTTTATGCTCAACAAGATAGCAGTGCGTCTGAAAACTTAGATGAATCCTTAAATGAAGAAGGAACCTGTGAATTTTTTTTGATGGCCAAAGAGGAATCAGAAGGATTCCTTTTAGAAGAGGAGGAAGAATGTGAGTTAGATCTTGAAGGGGAACTAAGAAGTGCCCTGGAGGAAATTGATAGACTTAAACTGAAGTGTAGAAAATAGAAAGATATTCTCCTCAAATATGTAAAAGAAGAACAAACTTTAGAAGACCTCATTCATTGAAAGTATAACTTGAAGAAGCTAAGAAGGTGGAAGACATTATGCTAAATCAAATTAAAGATAAACACTACGAGCAAGAGAAATTGGAAGAAGAAGTGGTATGCCTGAGAAAGAAACTAGAAAACACCTAAAGGGAATTATCAATGAACACTCCTTGATTGACATGCACTGAACATTTGGACAAGATTCTAAATGCTCAAAGGTCCCCTCTCATAAAGGCTGGGATAGGATATGAAGGAGAAACCAGTAAGTCCAAGATAGAGGGTAACAAGAATATCATTTTTGTAAAAGCTGAAAAGAATAATGAAGCAACTCAAAAAGGAACTATAGAAGCATAAGCCAGGAAGAACTTGATGTCTGAAGAAACAAATAAAAACAAGCAGCAACATCAAGAGACAAAGAACAAAATGAAGAAACAGTCAGCTGAAAAAGGCTCTTACAATCCAGAATATGAATTGAATAAATTCAGAAGCTCTCAAAAGAGATGCTTTCCTCCTATGAGAAATATCACTTGTTTTGTCTGCCACAAACTAGGACATATTGTTGCATAATGTTAGACAAATATAATCAATTTCAACCAGCTAAAGATGCAGAAATTGAAAAGACTACCTCAAGCAAACAATTGGAGAGGACAACCCTTCACCAGCTACACTAATCGTTTCCATGGGTATTGTTGTTGTTGTAAGGGGTTTGGCCACAAAGCCATGGAGTGCAGAACATATGGACAAAGACTGAAGTTCAAAACCCCAAGCAGATTTATGAACAATAGAGATTTCACTCGTACACATAATCCATTTAAAAATATAATCAAATGTTTTGTATGCCATAATATCGGACAGATGTCTTTCAAATGTCCTCTTAAAGAATGTAGTCCATCTTCTCAGAAAAGGTGCCAAACAAATAGCTTCCTGCAGTGGAAAAATAAGTTGAACAAGTGTGACTTGGCTCTAATAGCTCAAGATCAGAAAAGCCAATGGTATATGGACAATGGATGCTCAAAGAATATGACTGGAGATCGAAGCAAGTTTGTAACCTTTGATGAAAAGAAATCTAGAAATGTAACATTCGGAAATGATAAAGCATGGAAAATCAAAGGAAAAGGCTTAGTCAATCTGAATAATGGAAGAGTAAGGCTCAAGATGTACTACTTTTGGATGGATTGAAAGCCAATCTGCTAAGTGTTAGTCAAATGTGTGATAAAGGCTGTGAGGTCCTTTTCAGAGCCCAAGATTGTGAGGTAAGATCAAGCACCACGGGAAAGAGCTTGATCAAAGGTGTTAGAATAGAAATTAATGTCTGTATAGTGGAAGAGGAGAATGAAGCATTCCTCATAAGCAAACTTGATGAATCATGCTTATGGCATAGAAGACTAGGACACCTAAACTTCGATCACATGATTAGTCTGAGCAAGAAGAATGCAGTCATAGATATGCTAGCAATAAAGAAGCCTTCAAATACCATATGTAAATCTTGCAAATTGGGCAAACAGACCCACACATCTTTCAAGACCAAAGATGAACTATCTACAAGTAGGCCACTTCAACTTGTACACATGGACCTGTGTGGACCTTCAAGAACTAATGCACCAGGTGGAGAATCTTATTTCATGCTAATAATAGATGCTTTTACCAGATTGACATGGGTGTCATTTCTCAAATATAAATCTGAAGCAATTGAGAAATTCAAGATATTCAAGGCATTGGCAGAAAATCAAACAAGATGCAAGCTAAAATGCATCAGATCATACAGAGGAGGTGAATTCACAGACTATGATTTTGCAAACCTATGCAATGAACATGGATAAAACAATAGTTTACAATTGCAGGTACAAATCAACAGAATGGCATGGTAGAAAGACAAAACAGGTCAAAACAATAGATTTCCAGAGCCATGATGCAAGAAAGTAACATTCCCCAAACCTATAAGGTAGAAGAAGTACACAAAACTGTTCATATTCTCAACAAAGCTCATCTGAGACCAAATTGTGATAATACTCCTTACGAATTATGGCATGGTAAACTAGCTTCAATCAAGCACTTCAGAGTTTTTGGAAGCAAGTGTTTCAAAAAAAATAATGATGAAAAACTGGGGAATTTTGATGGAAGAGCTGATGAAGGAATATTTTTAGGATATGCATCCAAGGGTAAGGGTTATAGGTGCTACTGAAAAGGAATACACAAGATTGTGGAAAGCATTGATGTAAGATTCGACAAAGACCTACAAACAGAACAAGAAGCACAAGATGTGGCAATCCTCAAGATGATCATGAAGAAGAGAACCAAGATAATGATGAACTGAGATAGAAAACAGAAGATACTAAATTAAACTCAAAAGGTCCCTCAAAACACACTCAAAGAACCATCCAAAAGATCAAATCATTGGGGACAAAGGTGTGGGAGTCCAGACAAGAAGACAACTTGCTGAACAGACAGAAGAAGTATACCTAGCCATGCTATCTCAAATAGAGCCAAAGAAGTTCGAAGAAGCCAGAAAAGACAAAAACTGGGTAAATTCTATGAATGAATATTTGGATGAAATTGAGAAGAACAATACCTGGGAATTAATTCCAAGACCCATTGGGAAAAATTTCATTGGCACAAAATGGATATTCAAGAATAAGATGAATGAACAAGGGCAGGTAATCAGAAATAAAGCCAGACTTATATGCAAGGGATATTCAAAAATTGAAGGTCTTGATTATGATGAATCCTTTACCCCTATAGCCATAATGGAAGCAATCAAATTTTTTGTGGCCTTTGCATGCTATCATGATCTCAAGTTATATCGAATGGATGTGAAGTCTGCCTTCCTGAATGGAGATCTAGAGGAAGAAGTCTACATGGAACAACCTGAAGGATTCTCATTAACAGATAAACATGACTATTCAAGCTCCTCGTGCATGGTATTCAAGGTGGACAAATACTTGCAAAAACAAGGGTTCAAGAAAGGAGGAGTAGACAGAATTTTTTACATAAAGGCTAATGAAAATAAACTCTTAATTGTAGTAGTATATGTAGATGACATAATGTTTGGAAGTAACAAATATGAGTTAGCAAAAGGATTTTCTGAAGAAATGAAATCAGAGTTTGAGATGTCAATGATTAGAGAGCTCACCTTCTATTTAGGACTTCAAATTCAACAAAAGAACACAAGAATATTCATTTCACAAGAAAAATACTTAAGGGAAATGTTGACAAGGTTTCAAATGGAAGACTGCAAACCTGTGTCAACTCCCATGATCAGTGGATGCAAACTATGTGCTAATGATGGGTCAACATATGCAGATCAAAAAATTTACAGATCCATGATAGGAAGTCTGCTATTCCTAACTGCTTCTAGACTAGACATTATGTTGGCAGTAGGAATTGTGGCAAGATATCAAGCACCACCAAAACAAAATCATTTACTTGCAATCAAGAGAATATTTAGATATCTACAAGAACTTCACATTATGGCCTATGGTATTCGAAAGGAAAAAAACTTCACATTGACAACATACACAGATGCAGATTGGGCCAGCTATGTGGATGACAGGAAAAGCACAAGTGGAGGTGCATTTTATTTGGGAAAAAGTCTGGTGGCATGGCTAAGCAAGAAGCCAACTTCTATCTCTCTATCTACAGCAGAAGAAGAATACATAGCAGTAGTAGCATGTTGCACACAAGTAATGTGGATGAAACAAACTCTCCAAGACATGAAGGTAAGCATTTATGAACCTATTTCTATCAAATGTGACAATACAAGTGCAATAAGTATATCAGAAAATCATGTACTTCATTCAAAAACAAAGCACATCCCAATAAAGGACCACTTCCTCAGAGAACAAGTAGCACAGAAATTAGTGAGGTTGGAATATGTACCAACTAAGGAATAAACAATAGATATATTCACAAAACCTCTTGCTAAAGAACCATTTGAATATCTAAGAGACAAACTCAGGGTAGTGTCTGCAGATGTTACTCTCTAAAAAAGGGGGGGGGGCTGCATACAAGAAACATGATCAGTGCAGAAGACAAGTGATAGTCAATATCAGATAAGAAAGCATCATTCCAGGGGGAGAGTAGTCAATAAAAATTTTCACAAAAGAGCTAGAGAAATGGAGAAATACATGGAACAGGTCCTCAAGATCAGAATATTATGAAAATATATAACCCACACTGGGAAAAGTGCAACCCTTTTCCATTGATGTCAAAGGGGGAGGAAAAGCAAGCAAAAGAAGAAAGGGTCTTCTGTAAAGCAGGCAGAGGAAGAAAGACAAGATACTTCTCAGAAAGAAAGGGGGAGGAAGTCCTGAAGGAAGTATGGGAGTATTGGTGCTTGTGTTGCCATCATTGCCAAAGGGGGAGACTGTTAGAAATATTGTCATTGATAGAAAAGTAGCACAAAGGAGCAGCACGAAGACAAGGGAGCAGATCAGATTCAGATGGAATTGTTGCAGAGATGTCACACAGGGTTTAATGTATCAGTCGGTTACGGTTGCCCATTTGGGGTTTTTACTGTAATGGAAAACGATGGATAAGAACCACAGAAATTGAATATAAAGGTTAAACCATGCATGGAAGAATTCTAGAAAGGGTTTGAAGACTGGTTGATATCATGAAAGCAGAACGATGGAGTAAAGGAGAATTCATAGTGGAGTGAAATGAATCGATGGTTTGCTTGAACAAGTATACATAGGAGGTGTAACAAAATAAATTAGATGTGGAATTAGGAGTCAACGCTGCAGCGGAACTGTGAGTAGCGTCATAGTGAACACTGAAGGTAGTTTCAGAAAATAGAAGATGGTTTTCACGCAGCCTTCTAGTGGTAAGCGGTTTTATTGAAATTGAATGCGATCAAATAAGACTGTGACATGTCACGGGCGCGAAACCACCATTTTCGCGTGACTTTTGAGTGATAAGTCGTCGGGGTTAATTGAACGCGATAGTCGTTCAGTCATCAACAATTAAGATCCGATGGTTTTCGCACCCAAAGTTGCATAGGGGTTGAAAAGGTGTTGGACCAGCTAAGGCAGTAGTGAAGGCTAAACCTCGTGCACATCGTATGAGCGCGGTTAATGTTGAACTAGAATCAATGGTACCATTGGGACACGAACAGTCTGATGATTAAGCCAAGATGGTGCCTCTACAGTTGACCCACCCATCGGTCATCGATCACAGATTGATGGCTATCATTCACTGCGGTAGCTTAAGCCCGATGATCTTTCCATACCGAGGAGTGCCTCCACAGTACCGTGAATCTAATTTAATAATTTGAGTGCCTTTTGAGGTCCAGTGCCATACATATTGTGGGGCCAATACATTTTATTGACATGCTTTTTTTTAAAGCAAACAGTATATAGAGAGCGGAATGATAAAAGGCATGGTACCAGTGTCACAGAGTAGCACAGTGTAGACAAACAGATGAGATTAAAGGAGATGCGATGTGATGCGATTGCATATCGCAATCGGGGCAGGAGAAAAATTGCACAAACACAGTGGTCATAGAAAAAGTGAAGTCACTAGTAAATTTGGTCCAATTTTTGACAGCCACTTCGTCACTATTCCGACACGTAGTCGCCGCAAGAGCGGCAGTTTGAGGCCGGACAAAACGTGGTTAGCCATTACGTCCCAATTCCAATACTTCAATAAAGTGTCGGAAGAGCGACACTTTTTCCGACATTTTGCAAAGTGTCGCAATACCGACGCTTGTGGAGTGTCGCAATACCGACGCTTGTGAAGTGTCTCAATACCAACACCTTGTTGAAGTGTCGCAATACCGACGCTCTGTAGAAGTGTCGCAATACTGACGCTTTTCAGAAGTGTCGCAATACCGACGTTGTGCAAAGTCTCTTCGACACTAGAGGTGTCACTCTTCTGACGCTTTGAAGGTGTCGGTCTTCCAACATTTTGATAAAAAAAGAAAAAAAAGAAAAAAAGAAAAGAAAAAAATTAACACGGTGTTTTGCATTGAATATAAATGCAAATACCAATGAATGATTTAGCCAAAGTCTATCCTTAGGTGAAAATAAAGAATCTTCTTTGATTGACATGGGTTATACCAACATTGTTTCCAACACTAACCTCTGAACACTACTGCAAACCCAAACAATCATATTTCACAATGTCGCACTCACCAACTCTCAAGTTCCAAAGAAAAAATAACGTATTGAAAAATAGAAAGTCGAGAGAAGGGTTGTAATTGTAATAGAGGCAAGCCACCCATGGGATAAAAATGACAATCCCCCTTCATAGCCAAAAACCTAGTTTTTTGACATGCCAAAATCATTTTTCTTCCACAACCACCTTGTAAATCCAATTATGGAAGGATCTAATACTATCACCCAGAAATTGGGAAGGAAACAAAACCAAAAAAACTACCAAAACATAGAAACAAGAATTTAAAATATTGAAATTTCCAAACAACTCCTTACCCAATCTGCCATGAATGCTAGTAAGATGAAAAAAAAAATTGCGAGATAATCAAACAAGAACTGACCCAAAATTTCCAGGCCAAACTTCTTACTACTACACCTGCCAATTTCCCTAAAGGTTTGGTTGAGATACATAATGCTTACACATTCTAGGATACCCTTGCACGAGTGCATCCATCCTAGGCCTGAACCATACTTTAAACTCAACTTGAACACAAAGGAAAGATCTTCTAATAACTCCCAAGAGGATCCACCTTTTGATGTTTGTTGAAACAATTTCCTTCCCTTCTGGAGCATTTTCGGTGATATGGGATTGCCTTTGCCACCCGACAGACTTAAGCTACAAGAATCGCCCCTCAAACTTATGCAAAAAAATAACCACTGCATGCTACCCTTCTATCGACTACTTCTAGTAGCCTCCATCGCCTATATTGGACTTTAAATCACCTTGGTGTTCATTTCCATGCATAAATACTCGTCCACCATGCTTCTTGCATGCTTGGGTGCATTGGCCATTCAAACTACCATCTTCCAAAATTGTTATGAATACCTTCCCATATGCCATTAATGAACATCATAATACCATTTAGACTCTGTGGGGGTGGGGTGCCACATCCCTTGGCTCATTTTTTAGGTGTGGCATTGGCATCCCACCCCCCTGTTATCTACACAAGTCCTCTTAATGAGGGAATTGGGAAAAGATATAATAATAAATGATTTTTTTATTTAAAACAAAAATAAAATTAGATAAAACTCACTTATTGATATTAAATATTAAAAAAATATTTTTTTTATCGGAGAGGTTCATCTTATAGGCCAGTATGAAGATAGATTTTTGTTGAAGCCTAGAAAATCTCTGCTTCAAACATCGGGGAAAACCACCCGATCGGGACCTTAAGGCAGCTCCTTTTCCGTTTGGTATGGTGGCTTCGACTGGATTTAAAGGACCAGTTTCCTTGTAACTAAATGGATTGGATTGGGTGGGTGGAAATGGGACTAAATTAACTGAAATAAAACTATCTAATTTAAGCTAAATACTGATAAAGAAATTCTAACACTAACCCGGGTAATTATATGTGAATACAATTTAAGATTGTTCCAATTCAATAATAACCATGAAAATGTATTATTAATTAAATTGAAATGTGCGGTAACGAATAAAGATAACTCTGTTTAAGAAATTAAACAGAGTTATAATAACATATTGCATTCATCATTGTATACCATTTACATGTAACTATGAAAAATAACGTTTCAATTATACTCAGAAATGATATATAAAAGGAAGTGTTGTTAGAAAAAATATACATATAAATGATAGCAATATTAAAACGAATATCATAAAACAAAAGAAATCAACAGTGAACAGATAGAAATACCTTGTTCATCTTGAGGAATTTCAAATGCAATCTGATACTCTGTCCAGTAACAATGATGTAAAATCAAACTCCAAAGGTATAGAAATGCAACACTTCAAAGATAATTCCACATGAAAATCACCAGATGTGATCCTTTTTAAAAATATATAAGACAATGGAGTACAGAAATGCAATCTCCAAGTCAAAAAATATTAAGATCCAGGACCCCTCTCTAAATGCATGAGAGGGGTTTAAATACTACTTAACTAATTCTAAAAATAGTTTATTACAAAAAATAAGGATTCGGTTCAATGACCGTCCTTTTCCTAGGCTAAAATACAGTGAAATTAAAACTAAATCTATCTATCTATTAACTTGATCTTTAAGCTTGCAAGCATCTAGCATAGTTTTGAGAAGATGCGGTTGACCGACTTCAGAATTCAACTGTCCTGAAAAGACAGAGTCGGCAAGCGTAGGAGCAATCTTCTATGTAGCATTGATGATACAATTGAGCGCACTGTGCTGACTATGTGGCTTCACCAAGTACATCCAGTATGAGTCCCAATTCAATTTTGTCAGCCCTTGGATGGATTTTTCTCTTTCTTCTGCCTTTTGCCTCCATTCTGTTTGTAGTTGATTTTCCTGTGGGAGATATCCTGGAACAGTTTCAGGAATCAAGTTAGCTTTGTGTAAATTGTCATTTACACAATCAGTGAGAGTGTTTGCCGCTGTAACCGCCTCCTCTGCTGCCTTTTCTGCCCTTCTGATTTGTGCATCCCAGTTATTAAACAATATTTCTTTATGAATTTTTCAATTTCATCTTGATTTTGCTTCACCATTTTCTCATATCATACTTTAGCGAAAGTAGTTTCCTTTTATCGATTTGACCTTTCGTAGTAATTTTCCTCTTTGCCGAACACGCTCCACATCTTTTTTCTTACTTAGCATGAAGTGCCTTGAATTTGGTCAATGTTTCCTCATTTTGTCTTACAGTTATTTCAAGTCCTCTTCAACTCCCGACTTCTCTCAAGAAGAGCTTAATGTTTCTCTGAGAACTCTTGATCCCCAACAGCTTCTTTAGTAACTTCAAAAAGTTCTATATAGGATAATTGTGGCAAACTTACATACCTTATCTTGTGGTAGAAACTGTGTCAATTTGCCCACTTGGATATTTGAACTTGTGAACAACGTCTGAAACATCCTTTTTTGGTACTGTCCACTCATGTTTGATTTTCTTCAATGGTTCATCTCTTTTGGTCCATTCCTGTGTGCATTCTGACAAATTCGTATGTTCTCTAGCAAATTTTTCCATAAGTTTCTTATTATAAGGCGTTTGAGTTTCCGACAACTTATACATCAACTTCACGTCTTCCGTGGTGAATGACCTGATTAGCTCTTCAAATGGAGTTCTAAATTTCCTGTCTGAAATATCGGTGTTGTCCAACACCCATCTTACCATGTCCGTATATGGGAGAATCCTTGGCCTTGCTGCTATTCTATGCAGAAATGAACAAGCCAAGTCTCTAAGGGTTGCTTCAGACGTATTCTTTGAACCTGCTGTAGCTGCAACTTTTATCACCACAGGGTTTTCTTCTTCCAACAGATTATACATTCCTTCCCAAGTGGATATACTAGCATCCTTGTTACAAGCGGTATCTGCATATAGCGAAGCCATTTCTTTTTTCTCAGAACTCGAGCCCTTCTCCTTCTTACCCATAGTGTTTAGCGGAAGCTTTGGATAGACATTTGCTCCTTCGTGCCTGCGTTTTACGAATAAATGAGAGTAATGATATAAGAAAGGTGATGAGACTATTTTGAATGTGAAAGCGGATGAAATATAATATTTTTATTATGAAACGACTTCCAATCTAAACACAATCTCATTTCCCATTAATAATCAATCCAATCATTTAATATAATCATTAAAGCGCATAATGGATTTGACATATGAGAAGATTGCCTCGGGATAGCGCGCTTATATGAATATGCGACATTGCGATCTGCGATTTGCTGCGCAATGTCGCAATATCGCAAAATCGCAACATGAAATCATCGCAGTCAAAAAATAGCACAAAAGCGGAAATTGCGCAATAGCGCAAAAGCGCAAAATTGCAAAAGCGCAAAATCACAAAAGCGCAAAAGCGCAAAATATATTCATTAATCATTTATGTTTTCTGCGCTATGCGATCTGCGATCAATGCGTTTTATATATATCATTTTGTTATGGATGCACTATCTTACTTAAAGATCAATTTTATTATAATCTATCATAAACTTAAGTGTTTCTAAATATTCTTTCTAAGGGATTTCTATAGGTTTATGATAGAAAGTTTTATTTGAAAAGGCAAACAAATTCTAATTGATTTTTTGGATTTTTTAACTAAGGGTCCCCTTTTATTTAGTATTATAACTAATAATAAATAAAAAGGGGGGTTGTTGCTGGTCACAACAATTGGCGATTCACTGAAAGAAACAGTTATCTCTGAAAAGAAATAAAATGAACATTCTATCTTTAGTAAGTAAAAGTTTTTAAAGATAATGAAAATTATCTTAGGATAATTCAAATAAAATGTAACTATGAAAAAGAAATAAAAATCATTTCATAATTTCTTTCTAATTCCTTAAGAAATAAAAACATTTTGGGTTATATCAAGCTTTGATTGGTGTTAATAATGAAGTAAGTGGATCTCTCCAAGTTTTGGTTTTATAATATACTCTATTGCCATATGTATTGGCTCTGCTGCCAGCAAACGTTCATAGTCTCGACAGGGTTACCTTTTAAACCATTAACCATTCATTGTCCCATCCAACTAAAATTATGACTTTTTAAAAGATAAATTCATAAGACCTATTATCTCATGTTTTTGTCTTTTATTTATTTTATTTTTAAGAGCCATTGTTCTGGTTTGGTAGCCAATTGATAACAATGCCATTCACTAATTGCAATTAAACTGAACAAGCTGGCTCGTGATGAGACCCCTTGTCTTATATTTATAAGCCATTACCCTGTTTTGGTATGCAGTATTGGTAATGTCAGTTTTATTACTCCTTATGAACATGGTAATTCGGCTCGCACTGAGACCTCTTATCTCTTAAAATTTTCGTATAATTTCTTAGAATTACATTCTAAAAAATCACAACTTAAGTGGATGGGGTGAAATAGTTTTATCCTTAAGAATCAATGGATGACAATTTTCAGAGTTTTTTGAGTTCCAAAACTTAGAATTTTTTTTTACTTTAACAGATAACCTTTCTCTGCTTAATAAACTTATGATGATTTACATTGTTCTCAAGTTTTCAAAAGATCATATAAATGATTGAAATAATCTTTCAAAGTTTAACATCTTATTTTAAACTATTCAAAAACTGTGATCATTACTTTAAAAATTCTTATTTACACAAAATAAATATTTATAATATTTTTCCGAAGAAATTTTCTCAAATAGTAAACAGTGAATCAGAGACTCATTAACAACCTTTATTTGTAAAAACAAAAACAATTAAAAAACTTTGCAGTAAGAAATATGTACAGTTTAAGAAGGGGTTACCTCCTTATGAAAAGAATTTCTTCAAGATAAGCCCATTTACAGGAAGAGACTCTCTCTTACCTGTTAGATCTTGGAGTATGAATGTATCTGAGCTCATCTTCTCAACGATCTGAAATGGTCCAAGCCACATTTTCTGAAATTTGGTATGCTTACCTTTTTCTTCGTGTGCTTTATCCCATTTCAGAACAAGATCACCAATTGACAAAATTTTTGAGCCGGTAGAACTTGCATCAAAAGAAGATTTTACAAGCTGTTGATGTTTTTCATGAGTAATTTTTGCTTTATCCCTATCCTCTTCTAATTTAAGGATTTGATCATATCTCAATTCAATGGATGAAGAGAGATTTTCTTCAATAAACTGCACTAGGGCTAATGATGGAAGAGTTAAATTTGATGGTATCACAGCTTCTTTTCCATAAACCAGATTGAAAGGTGAAGTCCCTATTGAAGCTTTTTCAGTGATACGATCAACCCATAACGCAAAGATTAAAGATTTGTGCCAATTCTTTTGATTTTGATCAATGGTCCTTTTAATGATTTTGATAAAGTTTTTATTAGTGGATTCAGCCAAGCCATTACCTTGTGGATAATAATTTGCTGAATATTTTAATTTAAAACCTCTTTTGACTGAAAATTCAATTAAACTATTTCCAGAGAAGTGAGATGCATTATCAAAGACAAGAGCTTGAGGTACACCAAACCTGGTTATGATGAATTAATCTATGAAGTCAATAATTGCATCAGAATTGGCTACCTTCAACGGGATTGCCTCTACCCACTTTGTAAAGTAATCAGTTGCAGTAAGGATGTACTTGTGCTGTTTGGAAGAATGAGGTACTATCTCACCAATAATGTCAAGCCCCCATTGTTCGAATGGTTGTTTGATAGTTACTGGTTGCAAAGGAAAAGCTGGTTTCCTTTGTCTTCCACTTGCAGTTTGACAAATTTGGCACTTCCTTACGTAATCATGCATGTCTTTAAAAAGGGTAGGCCAGTAATAACCAGCACGAATTATTTTGTGAGCTGTGGTATCACCTCCAAAATGACCTCCTGCTGGTCCATCATGCAATTCCCGCAAAACCTTTTCAACTTCAGTCTTTTCAAGACATCTTAATAAAATTGAATCGTAATTTTTCCTAAATAACACATTATCAATGATCTCATATTTAATAGCCTTTAACCTTAAAGCGTGTTTACTCTTATAGCTGAGATTAGAAGGAGCATACCCATTTTTCAAGTAATAGATAAGATCAGCATATTGAGACCCGGAATCTGTAACATTTATCTGACTTACTTGAATTTCTTGATTTGAATCTTGATTTTCTGGTATGTTATGAGCTCCTGCCAATAATCTGCAAAAACCTTGTCCTCTAACAATCTTAGCTGGTTTAATATCAATATCGTATTCTTGCAAAGCTGTTACCCAGTTAGCTATCTTTTCTCCTACTTCTTTTTGAATTAATAATTTCCTCACTGTAGAGAATGGGACAATGATTTTTGTATGTGTTTTCAAGAGAAAAGGTCTAAAATGTTTGATTGATTTAAACACAGCAAAGGCTTGTTTTTCAACATCAGAATAATTAAGCTCAGCTCCTTGCAGATTTGAACTAAAGAAAGAAATTGGTGCTTCGATTTCTTGATCATTGAGTTGTGTTAGAACGGCTGCGTAGGATGTTTCGGTGGCCAGAGTATACAAAGTGAAATCTTTAGAAAAATCTGGGGTATTCAATGCTGGTGCATTAATGATCGCTTGTTTGATTGCTTCAAAAGCTTCTTTCTATTTATGCATCCATTTGAATACTGAATTCTTCTTGATCATATTTTGCATAGGTAAAACAATAAAAGAAAAATCAGGAATAAATCTCTTAAAAAAATTGATCTGTCCAAGAAATGATTGCATGGATTTTTTGTTATGAGGTAAGAAATATCAGAAATTTATTTTACTCTATCTGGATCAATATATATACCATTTTTTGACACAAAAAATCCTAAAAGTTTTTCTTCATCTAAAGCAAAGAAAGATTTCTTTGGATTTAAGGAGATACCAAACCTTCTAAATCTTTCAAATATTTGTTTCAAATCATGTAGATGATTAGCTCTCTTTTTTGAAAATACTGTTATGTCATCAAGATAAAAAACAATTGATTTATTGATCAAACCTTTGAATGCTATGTCTATGGCTCTTTGAAAAGTTGCTCCTGCATTTATTAGACCAAAAGGCATTTTCTGATAAGCATAAGTTTCCCATTTTGTTCTGAAAGTTGTTTTCAATCTGTCATCTGGATGAACTAAAACTTGATTATAGCCCGAAAATCCATCGAGAAAAGACATAAGTTCAGAACCGGCTACCTTTTGAAGTATCTGTTCCATGGTTGGCAATGGGAAATTGTCTTTTAAACATGCCTTGTTTAAATTTCTGAAATCAATACAGATTCTTATATCACCATTCTTCTTCCTTATAGGTACCATGTTGGAAACCCAATTGGAGTGTCTGACAGGAAAAATGATTTTGGATTTTAAAAGTTTATTAAGTTCTGATTTGATTTGACTTTCGAGATTTGGATGGATCTTTCTCAACTTCTGTTGAACAGGTTTACTATCAGAAAGCATTGGAATCGTGTGTTGAATAACCGAAGTATTATACGTTTTTAGATCATCATAATTCCAAGAAAAAACGTTTTTATACTTGTTCAACAGTTTAATGAATGCATTCCTTTCTTCTGGTGTTAAATTGAGTCCTAAGTTAACGTTTTGAGGTTTAGAATAAGAACCAAGATTTACTAATTCAAACTTCAAAGTGGAACTTTGAAGTTTTGTATTAACAACTTTCTTGAATCTGTCTCTAATGTCTTATAAATCCTCTAATTTAACAACAGATTTTGGAATGGGATTTTCGTTACCTTTTGAAGCAATTTGTAAATCATGATCATCTTCGTCAATAATTTGTTCATCATATGATTTCTCTGAAGTCATGAAATTTAGAATATCTTGATCGTGATAGAATACTCTGCAATTTGTAACATTATCTGGGATAGATGGAAGAAAAATTAATTCTACAGAAAACCTATCAGGACTGCAATCTTCAGTAGGTAGGAGTTTAGATGCAACATTATCTAACATGTCAGCTGATGTATTCTGATTCCTAGGAATAGGAGAAATATTGAATGCTAAAAAATGAGTGGTGAGGTCTTGTACTAGGGTTTGATAATGTTTAAGATGTCCTGAAAGGCAATGAATAGTATTCCTAACTTGTTTAATGACAATTTTGGAATCACCAAAGACTTTCAAGTATTTAACATCTAACCCTATAGCTTTATAAAGTCCTTGAACCAAGGCTTCATATTCTGCGGTATTGTTAGTACACTCAAATTCTAATCTACATGACAACATGGTTTTCTCCCCATTTGGATCAATTAAGATGCATCTAGCTCCAGCTCCATCACTAGACTTCGATCCATCAAAATATAATGACCAAAATAAAGACTTATCTATTGGCTTATCTACAATTACATCAGAAATATTTACAATTCTGGAAGAATCAGATTGTGAAAAATTTTCTATCTGAGAAACAAAAGTATTTACAGAAAAAGGTGATTGAGGAGTTTTGAAATTTCCAAGAAATGATTCAGCAGAATAACCTCTCAGAATATTGTTGTTGAATGCCACAGGTTCATTAGGTTGCTCAAATTCAGTGACAGTATGTGTCA
Organism: Pinus albicaulis; assembly: GCA_034641835.2. Taxonomy (NCBI): domain Eukaryota; kingdom Viridiplantae; phylum Streptophyta; class Pinopsida; order Pinales; family Pinaceae; genus Pinus; species Pinus albicaulis. The sequence continues at coordinate 893,550,536 of CM076571.1, forward strand.
TATGTTTTTCTCGTTCAACTTTGATTTGATTTGGTTTCCCTTTGTAGAGAAGCCACATATGTCAATAATCAGTTGAAATATAACCGTTAAGTTTCACAGACCAGTCCCTGCTCAAGATTAATCCATAGATTTCAGGAATATCACCAATTAAAATATCAATTCTTTGGACAATCCTAGGATCGGAAGTTAATCTGATAGTGACTGAATTGATTTCTCTGATAACTTGAACTTTAGAGCGATCCAATTGGACGATATGAATCGCTGATTTCTGTGGTTCAATATTCAATTTGGCACAAACAGAAGTAGGCATTATATTGGAGGAAGCTCCAGAATCAATCAAACAATTGTGTAGATTTTTATTGTACATTTCATACATCAAAAGAAAAGGAGGAGTTTGAGAATTTGACTTTTCTCCAATGAGCACTGTATCAGTAGCATCTACCTTATCCGCTGGTTTACCAGATCCTCTAGCTGCTTTCGCAACTACACCACTTGGTAAAGGAGCGATTGGTGTAGCGTTTAAGTCCTTCAATAGCAACTTTTGCTGGTGTTTTAGTTTACTGAGTTCATGTAAGGAAATGTTGGCTTTGATCTTTTTCATGTCTTCGAAAATGTTATATTCCATAGGATCTGACACTACTAAAGTTTTCGCTATTGATGTGAGAGGATTAGAAGAAGATGGCTGATTTTGAGTAGGTGATGGAGAAGTTTTCTTCACAGTGGGTTTGTCTTTGGTACTTGGAGTTGTAATTTTCCTTTTAGGAATTGTTTGCACCGGTTCCGCTGTAGATTTACTCCTAGTACTTACAGGCATAGCTTCTTCACTATTAGAATTTGGGAGAATAAAATCCCACATTCCATTCAATTCAGCTATTTCTTCATCCTCATTTTCTTCTTCTGATACTATAGATGTGTCTTCTTCTTCTTCTTCTTCCTCTGATTCTGCATTAGAGATTGCATTAGGAGGTTTATATTCAACTTGGTTTCTCCTGAAATTTCGGAATGGTTTCTTAGTAGAAGTTTCAGCTACTTGTTTTTTGATTTCAACCATTTCATTTGACATGGTTTTAACAACTTTCTGTAAACCTTCCATGTCATATGGATCTTTGACCTTTTTCTTTGAATCATCTTTGAAGCTAACTTTCTTTGATTTCCTTTCTTTGATAGCATTTTTCTTTTCCAGAGAAGTGATACGTTTTTCCACTGCAATAGCTTCTTTCATATTCTCAGCTAATGTAGGTTTTGCAGCTCTGTCTACGAAAATTGCTATATTTGAAGGTAAGGTAGTTATGTACCATTCAATTCTGACTTGTTCACTGGGCTGTGAATCTACGTGAATTTTATTCAAGAGTTTGTTGAATCTAGCGTTAAATTATTTAATGGGTTCCTTGGGTTCTATCTTCACATTTGAGAGATCATTGAGTAAAGTTGCAATTGATCGATCATCTCCAAATTTGGTCAAAAAATGCTCTGCAAAAATGTCCCAACTTGTTATAGATCCTGATGGCAATGAAAAATACCATGATCCTGCTGTTCCTTGAAGAGTATAAGGGAATAGTATAACTACAACATCTTCATGTATGACTCCATTTAAATTAATAGCCAGCATAAAGTTATTGATATGTTCTTCAGCTTGAATGTTAAGATCTAGACTAAATTTCGGAAGCCATTTTCCAGGATTGTCTGGTAAATCATGTAAAGGTGCAGCCATGTTGACTGCTCCTGGAGTAGACCATGGTCTCTGTGCCATTATTGGAACGACTATTGGAGGAGTAGTATAAATTGGTGGCGTTTGAATAGAAGTTTTTGGAATAGATGATGTTGAGATTGATAATGTTTGAGAGGAAGATGATGTTTGAGAAGATGATGATGAAACAACTGCACTTTGTTGAGTTGTGATTTTGGAAACAGGTGATTGAATATGAGATGATGAACTTGTATCACTTTCTGTTTCCGATTGAATTCTTTTAGTTTTTCCCTTACTAGGTAAAGGAAATTCTTTCGGAGGAATACCAATTTTTTCACTTTGCAGCCTAGTAAGAGGTTTCGAAGGAATAAATTTTGAGGTTACACTACCTTCAGATATTTCAGACTCTTCAAGAGATAAAGAGAATCCTTTCAATTTATGAATTAGATCTTGAACTTCAGGAGACTCAGGATGTTGATTGTCTGAACGTTTTAAGATTTTGGTAGTGGGTGTTTGAATATTTTCTGCAATTTCTTCTCTAGGATTTTGAATTTCAGAAGAAATTGAAGAAGTTAATGAGGGTGTTTTGCTCTCAGAATGGCTTATGGATAAAGATTTACTTGCCATTCATAGCTTAGGCCCTCCTTCTAGCGCCAAAAATGTTGAAGCCTAGAAAATCTCTGCTTCAAACATTGGGGAAAACCACCGGGTTGGGACCTTAAGGCAGCTCCTTTTCCGTTTGGTATGGTGGCTCCGACTGGATTTAAAGGACCAGTTTCCTTGTAACTAAATGGATTGGATTGGGTGGGTGGAAATGGGACTAAATTAACTGAAATAAAACTATCTAATTTAAGCTAAATACTGATAAAGAAATTCTAACACTAACCCGGGTAATTATATGTGAATACAACTTAAGATTGTTCCAATTCAACAATAACCATGAAAATGTATTATTATTTAAATTGAAATGTGCATAAACAAATAAAGATAACTTTGTTTAAGAAATTAAACAGAGTTATATTAACATATTGCATTCATCATTGTATACCATTTACATGTAACTATGAAAAATAACGTTTCAATTATACTCAGAAATGATATATAAAAGGAAGCGTTGTTAGAAAAAATATACATATAAATGATAGCAATATTAAAACGAATATCATAAAACAAAAGAAATCAATAGTGAACAGATAGAAATACCTTGTTCATCTTGAGGACTTTCAAATGCAATCTGATACTCTATCCAGTAACAATGATGTAAAATCAAACTCCAAAGGTACAGAAATGCAACACTTCAAAGATAATTCCACATGAAAATCACCATATGTGATCCTTTTTAAAAATATATAAGACAATGGAGTACAGAAATGAAATCTCCAAGTCAAAAAATATTAAGATCTAGGACCCCTCTCTAAATGCATGAGAGGGGTTTAAATACTACTTAACTAATTCTAAAAATAGTTTATTACAAAAATTAAGGATTCGGTTCAATGACCGTCCTTTTCCTAGGCTAAAATACAGTGAAATTAAAACTAAATCTATCTATCTATTAACTTGATATTTAAGCTTGCAGGCATCTAGCATAGTTTTGAGAAGATGCGGTTGACCGACTTTAGAATTCAACTGTCCTGAAAAGACAGAGTCGGCAAGCGTAGGAGAAATCTTCTCTGTAGCATTGATGATACAATTGAGCGCACTGTGCTGACTGTGTGGCTTCACCAAGTACATCCAGTATGAGTCCCAATTCAATCTTGTCAGCCCTTGGATGGATTTTGCTCTTTCTTCTGCCTTTTGCCTCCATTCTGCTTGCAATTGATTTGCCTGTGGGAGATATCCTGGAACAGTTTCAGGAATCAAGTTAGCTTTGTGTAAATTGTCATTTACACAATCAGTGAGAGTGTTTGCTGCTGTAGCCGCCTCCTCTGCTGCTTTTTCTTTTATTGGAGCCTTTTGCTCTGATATTAATTTTGCAATTTCATCTTGATTTTGCTTCCCCATTTTCTCATATTATACTTTTAGCCAAAGTAGTTCCTTTTTATCAATTTATCCTTTCAAAGTAGTTTTCCTTTGTGCCGAACACACTTCACATCTTTTTCCTTGCTCATCATTAAGTGTCTTGAATTTGATCAATGTTTCCTCATTTTGTTTTATAGTTATTTCAAGTCTCTTCGACTCCCGACTTTTCTCAAGAAGAGCTTTATGTTTCTCTGACAACTCTTGATCTCCAACAGCTTCTTTAGTAACTTCTAAAAGTTCTATAGAGGATAATTTTGGCAAACTCACATACCTTATCTTGTGGTAGAAACTGTGTCAATTTGCCCACTTGGATATTTGAACTTGTGAACAGCGTCTGAAACATCCTTTTTTGGTACTGTCCACTCATGTTTGATTTTCTTCAATGGTTCATCTCTTTTGGTCCATTCCTGTGTGCATTCTGACAAATTCGTATGTTCTCTGGCAATTTTTTCCATAAGTTGCTTATTATAAGGCGTTTGAGTTTCTGGCAACTTATACATCAACTTCACGTCTTCCGTGGTGAATGACCCGATTAGCTCTTCAAATGGAGTTCTAAATTGCCTGTCTGAAATATCGGTGTTGTCCAGCACCCATCTTACCATGTCTGTATATGGGAGAATCCTTGGCCTTGTTGCTATTCTATGCAGAAATGAACAAGCCAAGTCTCTAAGGGTTGCTTCAGACGTATTCTTTGAACCTGCTGTAGCTGCAACTTTTATCACCACAGGGTTTTATTCTTCCAACAGATTATAAATTCCTTCCCAAGTGGATATACCGGCATCCTTGTTACAGGCGGTATCTGCATATAGCGAAGCCATTTCTTTGTTCTCAGAACTCGAGCCCTTCTCCTTCTTACCCATAGTGTTTAGCGGAAGCTTTGTATAGACGTTTTCTCCTTTGTGCCTGCGTTTTACGAATAAATGAGAGTAATGATATAAGAAAGGTGATGAGACTGTTTTGAATGTGAAAGTGGATGAAATATAATATTTTAATTATGAAACGACTTCCAATCTAAACACAATCTCATTTCCCATTAATAATCAATCCAATCATTTAATATAATCATTAAAGCACATAACGGATTTGACATATGGGAAGATTGCCTCGGGATAGCGCGCTTATATGAATCTGTGACATTGCGATCTGCGATTTGCTGCGCAATGTCGCAATATCGCAAAATCACAACATGAAATCATTGCAGTCAAAAAATAGCGCAAAAGCGGAAATTGTGCAATAGCGCAAAAGCGCATATCGCAAAAGCGCAAAATATATTCATTAATCATTTCTTTTTTCTGCGCTATAAAATCTGCGATCAATGCGTTTTATATATATCATTTTTTTATGGATGCACTATCTTACTTAAATATCAATTTTATTATAATCTATCATAAACTTAAGTATTTCTAAATATTCTTTCTAAGGGATTTCTATAGGTTTATGATAGAAAGTTTTATTTGAAAAGGCAAACAAATTCTAATTGATTTTTTGGATTTTTTAACTAAGGGTCCCCTTTTATTTAGTATTATAACTAATAATAAATAAAAAGGGGGGTTGTTGCTGGTCACAACAAGTTTCTATACCAATAAATCCAAATTTGAGAAAAGTTCGGCCAAATTTCAGCAGAGGGCCAATTCGACCAAATTCTGTTACTGTGCTGGCAACTGTATCAAACATATGGTTTACATAAAGCAATAGATGATCTGGTATTAGGTTATGATATATTTGATAATTACTGATTCATACCTATTATACATTGACAGGAGCATCCCCACATGCTCTTGAAATGAAAAATATAAATTGCGTAAATAATCTTTAGGATTAATTATAGAGAAGGCGTGTACAGATAACCATGTTTAAGTTACGTCTCTTCCATAAAATGCACATTATAATCTGAGATAGAGGATTTAAAAGAAAATTTATATAATTAGAGAGATTGTGGAAATCATGTAGGAGGCAACCTTGGAGACCAAAAGAATAATGCACTACCGACAAGGTCATAAATAAACAGTTTTCCATGTCATTGTGATGTTGACTTAGAACATTCCTCTATGGAATAATCTTATGGCTAAGAAACCCATTTAAATTTCCTCTACAAGCTCAAACATTTCACTGTACAACACTGTGGACCTATTATGAATTTTTTTAGTATTCACTTTGGGTCATATAAATAGTCCCCTGAGAAGGTTCTTGCCACATTTACAGTTACAAATAGGCATATTCAAAGGATCGATAAAAGGATACAAATTGGTACAAATATTTGACTTTATATGGAAAGAGTGGTACCCTAGAACACCACTGCAATCTCCTACTATAAGGTTGATGTCAGATTGTTTGAATTCCATCACCCAAAAATCCAAGATTATGAACCAAAAAAATGGCAGCATTTACTGTTTAGGTACAACCAACTGATGGAAAAAGTAGACCACAACATTATGCAAAACAAATTCACTTTTATAGCATTTTGTGCTGTCACCATGAGCTTGACAAGGCTTTCTTTGTATCTTTTTCATTTCTAAACCTAAGGGCATTTTTCAAATCTTCCCCTTAATTCCAATTGCTGATTTGAGCACCACTTTGGTATAGAAAGCATAAGCATAAGATGACAACATATGCTACACGCATACTCTATAGATCAAAATCCAATAATTAAACACTATGTTTTGGCTACACTCCAGACATCCCAAAATCCTTATCAGCATAATGGAGAAGTCTTCGCAATCACTGAACCATATCACAGTGAAATGGTAGAGCAGTACACCGGTCTAAGAATGTAGGACTCACTGATAACCATGAAAGTGCATGTAGTTTTGCTGCTACGAAATCCAAAATCTGATGAGCCTCAGCTTGACAGTCCTTTCCTTCTACAACAGGTAAACAGTTTTGCTTACCTTTCCCTGTAGTTTCAAATGTATCAGATCCTTGTTGGTCAATTGATACAGTACATGTCCCCCCATAATAATCTACCAAGCTCACCATAAGAGTAGATAGCCACTGATCTTTCGAAATATGTTGCATGGAATCTCTCCTAATGGAGGGAGTTGGTTTGGATACTAAAAAAATAGTAGCAAAAGGGGATGCAAATCCTTTGCTATGTAATAAGTGTGCTAATGGTGGAGACTCAGATGTAAGGCATGTAGGCAATTGTAGGGGTACGGGAGGGATAAAACGGAGACCATGTGAAGGAACAAACAAGTTTGAAACCGTTGTTGATGCAAGTGAATTTACTGAGTTTAAACCTTCCATATAGTTTGATAGTCCCAAAGAAGCACCTTGAGTTGCACCTACAGGAAATCAAAACCCCACTTGTAAAAACTAATGTACAGACACATCCAGCAGTTGAGAAAATTATTTAAAAGAAACGTGTACTTCAATTTTCCAAGAAAATAGAAAATAGAATATTCAAATTTAATACAAATACATACAAGAAAGCATAACAATTAAGATTATCCTAATAAGGAAAGTAGAATGCATTTTCTTGCCATATACAGCATAAGAGTCACAATTTGGAATTGACTTAAAGTGAGACAAACTGAAATATGAAGGTTTACTTGTCCAAACACACCTAATAGGCATGATATATATTTAGTACAGCATATCCTTCAATTTACCAACAAACCAGAGAGTTGAGTTAGAATTCGTTTGCAATTTAACATAAAAAGAGGCATAATCATTTGATTTACATTTGTGGAAGGCATGAATGACATTCTCCAACTATATATAGCATAGCATTTAAAAGAACATGCTGGAAATTAACAGCAAAAGTAAACATATAAAGGGAAGAATACCTAATGAAGCCATATCGACTGGAAAAACTAGCTATAGAGAGTGGTCTATACAGAAGTCGACTAGAGTGATGTTCTAGACCCACTGAAAGCACCCTTTGGTATGTCTTGTAAATTTCCAAGCATTGTCTGCTTTCTTATGTTCACTTGCCCAAGGTTGCCTTTAATGAAACTAGATGACTTTGAATGTGAATTTTAAGGAGAAGATGATGAATTGGGAGAAGTTAAAGCCCTATCTTTGATGATATTGATTTCCTGCTCCTGAAGTGTACTACCACTTCCACTTGCTAAGGTAACATCAAGAAAAAATCGCCGCAGCTGTACAGGCCATTTTTTAACTTCATTCCCACCTACTGCAAAAATTTATTTCTGCCATTCTGCACCCTCCATCCCCAACATTTGTTAGGACATTTACCAGTATCATTAAGACTACTAATATTTTCCAACTTCTAAAAAAATGGCAGCACAAAAACAAATTTTGCAAGGACAACATATATTCATAGGACAGTCAAAGAAAAACATGCACACCTTGGAATTCAAGTTCATAAAAGCATCCAATATGTGCAATCACAATATTCCTTGGTCTGCAACCACCTACATCAGGAGTAACTGATAAATATTGGCATCCTTGCTGCAAAACCTGAATAAAAATACTTTCAAGGCCTTTAGGATCCTGTCGCCCATTGACCCCACCAAATCAAAATATATGGATATCTAGCAGTTCTCCATGAGCATCTGTCCACACACAAACAAGACATTTCCAATCTTCAGTCCAACCATAACAACAATGGAGACTCGGTGCCTTCTGGTTCCCAGAGCCTAAATAGTTAGATTCCAATCCTTTTGCAGCAGTGCTTGAGCCAATATCTCCTAGTCCAATTGAATTTGAAGGATGAGTACTCCCAATTGCATCATCAGATATGGTTCTCACTGAATCCAGAGTAGTAGCACTAGTCAGAGGGTTAGAAACAATGTTATCCAAGGAACCAGGCTCTGTCAAAATAAATAGTGGCTCAAACAGGTAGCATGCATCATATTGGGAAGGAGACTCTCCAGGCCTACTTGAGTCAAATGTAGTTGACTCTCCCTACCTTTTCTGACAATAATTATCCCAAGCACTAAGTCATAAGCATCCTGTATCAAGTAAATTGTCTCTTGATAATGATCGTGTCCCCCCAGTAGTGCGAGATATACCACAATCATTCCAATGTCCTTGAACAATTGAGCTCAGGTGCACAGCTCCTGGTCGAGCTCTATGTGATAATGTGGGTTGTTGTGATGCATCATAAACAAGAGTTAAGCAAGGGATCCGATGAGCCTTGTTATACACAGTAAAATCTATTTCTTTATGAGTGACTAACTCTGTCATTGGAGGCCTACTAGCTTTGAGAATCATTTCTGTCGTGAGGACTTGTAAAAAAATATTAGGAACACTGAACCCAAATAGAGTAGGAACACTTAAATTCATTGTTTCATCTAGGGTAGCAGCATAGTCTAGAGCCTTCCCAACTTGACTATAATTTAACAACGTTCTCTCTCTATCTGGACTATTAATTATTTCTCCAATAGAACTGCAAGCTTCCACAATAGTCTGAAGTACTACAAATGATTCAGCAAAGGGGCATATCACATAAAGCACCTAAGGAATGACCAGGAACTCCAATCAAGACCTTTACATACAACATCAGTTATAATAATATAATGCAGTAGAAACTAGGACTCATGCTAGGGAAAAGATTAACAGTGGAGAATTTAAATGCAGCTTTGGTTGGAACCTCAACAAATATAAGTCCTTATCATCCATATATTTTATTTACTTACCTCCAGGAACAAGCTTTATTTAAATAGATAACTGGAAACAAAATGTGAGTAATCATCCTACGTAGCCAAAATTTTAAGGAATATATTATTTCTAGGCTTTAGTTAGCTAAAACTATTTGTAATATGCATCCATAGTTCCCAACTTACTGCCTCTATACAACGTCTTTTTACTGGTGTTTCCAATTGATTTTAAAGATAAGAATGTGTATTTAATATTTAATATTAACTAAAACTCTGACAGTTTGTGTTCCCATCAGATATTCCTTCTAAAAGACACTCAGGAGTCAGCAGCATGCGAACATACATAATTTTCAAACACACAATGGAAAAATAAAAGAAGTTTTAGTTTTATGTTAACATACTCAGTTACCTGCAATAGCACCCTTTAAAAGCATATATTATCATAGAAAATTTTCTCTATTCGAACGACTATGGAACACCTCAGAGTTCGACAAAATATTGACTTGTATAATTTGATGAGACAATCACTTTAAGGGGCTTAGGTCTATTCATGAAATTTAATTATACACTCATAATATAAATATCCTTGGATAAAACAAGGACATTTTTTTGGTAGTTAAACTAGAATTCTTGGTTGGCCTTATACTTGTGGTTCTCATGGGTGTACAAGAAATCTTGGGATGGGATTTCCAGAGAATGTTTGAAAGGATTGAGGTCATTTCTTAGTCTGGCCATCCTGAGTTGTGTTTATGTTTGTCTAGAGTGCTGGTGGTACAAGTTCAAGATTATTTTTTGTGGGCTGCTTGTAAATCCTAAAATAACTGTTGCTTCCATGGGAATTCTCATCCAGACAACCTCTCTTGTGTACATATTCCCCTCTTCATTGGGCTTTGGGGTTTCGACTAGAGTAGGAAATGAGCTAGCTGCCAACAGGCCTGGAAAAAAACGGAGGGAAATGATTATAGCAATTTCTATGGCTGTTGTACTGGGATTCCTAGCCATGAATTTAACAACCACTATGTGTCATAGGTGGGCCAAAATTTATTTGGCATTTCCCATCATAGGCCTCTGTGAGCTTGGAAACTACCCACAAACAATAGGGTGTGGTGTTCTCAGGGGAACAACTTGTCCTACCACCGGTGAAAACATCAATCTCGGCTCCTTCTACTTTGTTGGCATGCTAGTTGCTATTCTCATGGGTTTCATATTTAATTTTTATTTTGAGGGCCTCTAGCTCAGACTACTGGCAGCTTAGGCATCTTGTGTCACGCTTATTTGTATGTTCAGCTTCGAACAGATTGGATTCTACAAGCCCGGAGAGCCAGGGAGCTTACAGGTGCATATCATGATCTACCAGTAGAGCCCAATAAGAATTTCCAGAATACAAAATGGGAGACAGAATTGTCAACCACCCCATTACATAGTGATGAAGACAGAGAGCCTGTGATAACTGTAAAATTTCATGTATCTCCTACTGCTGCCACTCAAAACAAATGTTAAAGAAATATTTTAAAAAGAGTATTTTTACATGCTTAGAGTTCATGAGAACCAGGTTGTGTACAATGTTTCCATGAGAAATTTGATATATTTCAAACCTACAACCATGTATATCTCATAACCAAGATAACGTAGAAGAAAATAACGAATTTGAATGGGGTAAAACAAGGGAAATACCAATTTGATTCTTCCATAATAAGAGAGCATTCTTCCACAATTGATTTCTCTTCAGATCTCCCATAGATTTCTAAACATCGGCAAAACTCAAAATATCTCCACCAGCTACTATGGCTTTCAAGCTGTTAATGGACTGTGGCCACTTTAGGGTTTCATAGAGTCCATGATTCTGCAAGAATCTTGAAAAAAGAAAGCATCATAAGGTAGAATGGAATCATGGGAAAGAAGGCATAAAGGTCGGACAAGCGGAGTGGGAAAAAAAAAATTGAATAGGTCGATTAAGAAAATTTGAATAGGTGGAATAGGCCGCGTGGGTAAGGTAATTAGGCTAATTTGTTGGAATTTAAAAAAATAGGCCAAGCTAGAGATCTTTAATCATGTATTAGTGCTATCGATTGATTAATTATGATTAATCATATATTAATGATATCAATTGATTAATTATAAATTATTAAATTTAATTAAAATTTACTAATTAGTCTACAAACACATGGTAATAATGGCATTACCCACAAACACATGATACCCTCATAACCTAGTATTGTGTGCTAGGAAGGATTTCCAAATAAGTTGGCTGGCATCACTATGACACTATTACGGAATTAGAAGGGAAGAGAAAGTCAAAGGCGTAGGTATCATATGAGAGAAGGAAGTAATTGGAAAAATTGAGATCAAAAGCAGTGGAGTTAGCCGAAAAGCAGCTTGCCCCAGAGATGGATAAGATAAAACTTGACAACATATTGGTCAATTTCCTTGACCCTTTATTGGTTATTCATAAGGAGTATGAATACACCATCGTTAATATCAAGGTAACTGGCCCCCTAGCAGATCAAAGGCTACAAGTTGTAGTTTTCGTCTGAACATCAACATACCACAACCATGCTTACAACCAAAAACCTTCTCAGATTCATGATCTGATTATATAGTGAATTAGACAGAAGTAAGAAAACAATTACTTCTTCAAATATAATTCGAATTTGGAGGGCTTAGCCGGGGATTGGGGGTTACGGGTTAGGGGTTTAGAGGTTTAGGGTTTAGGGGGTTAAATGGGTTAGGGGTTAAGGGGTTATAGGCTTAGGGTTTAGGGGGTTAAATGGGTTAGGGGTTAAGGGGTTATAGGTTTAAGGTCTAGGGGGTTAAATGGGTTATGGGTTTAGAGGTTTATGGTTTAGGGGGTTAAATGTGTTAGGGGTTAATATGATAGTTTCATTGGTCTCTTTTTGTGCACATTTTAACCTTGCCAACAAGGCAGAATTAACCCAATCGTAGGTCCCAATATGTCATGATATATATTAAATCTAGATATATATGAGAAGGAATAATTATAAAGACATAGATTGATAGATGTGGCGAGACAAGGGGAGTCACAATGGAGAGATGGATATAAACTGAAGGAGAGGGGAGAGAAGGAATGGATCAGCTGAGAGAGAGAGAGAGGGAGAGGAGTGAGAGAGGTAGAGAAGGGTAAGAGAGGGAGATAGTGACACAAAGATGGAAGGGGGGAAGAAAGAAGGATAGAGGGAGGGATATAGCTATGAGAGGATTGGTGGGTAGAGAGAGAAATAGAGAGAGAGAAAGAGAGAGAGAGAGAGATAGAGAGAGAGAGGGAGATTAGGGAAGAGAGAGGTCATTCCAGATACTCTAAAAGTGTCTAGGCTTCAGCCAAGTCACAAGTATTTTATGCTAGGAAGTCTTTCCAAAGAATTTGGCTAGCATCACTATGACTGTTGTGAAACCAGCTCCAAAAATAGAAGAAAATAGATATCAACACCTTAGAAATAATCCACTTCGAGGGGGCAACCTCCAATACATTAAATTAATGAACAATTATTCGATGATACAAATTACAAAACCTCCTTTCTATAAATAGGAGTCCATGGGGCCATAATGTAATCCTAGTGGGGCCAAAATGTAATCCTATCCGACCTAACAATAATAACTTAAGGGCATAATAATAACAACATGGGGGTTACAAGGGTACAATAATAACAATAAGGGGGTTACACTAACAACAATAAGGGACTATACTAGTAATATAGGGACCTAACATGCCCCTCTCATTCAAAAAAGTGTTGTCCTCAATGCTTGAGTAGCTCTGTCTGCTTCTGTATAAAATTCTCATCCTCCCATGTAGAATTTTCAGTGGGTAAGTTCTTCCACCTGATGAGATACTCTGAAATTGATCGATTCTATAGCTGTCGAGTTCTTGTTTCCTTGACCGCTTTAGGTTCCACTATGATTTTTCCTTCCTCATCAAGTTCTGGAAATATTGTTTGAACTAGAATATTTTCACCTATAACCTTCTTTAAGCATGAAACATGGAAAACTGGATGCACTCATGAAGAAGTAGGAAGCTCCAATTTGTATTCCATAGTACCAATCTTTTGCAACACCTTGTAAGGACCATAGTACTTTGGCGATAATTTATTATCCTTCTTAGCTTACTTGAGGGAAATTTTTTTGTATGGTTGCAGACATAAAAATACCCAGTCTCCTACATCAAAAATTCTCTCGCTGCGATGTTGATCTTCCTATTATTTTGTTCGATTTTGTGCCAAATTCAGGTTATCCTTTAGGAGTTGGAGAAGTTCTTGTTGATGCTTGATGTGATCTTCCACTGCTTGAACCTTTCAATTTTCTCTTAAATATGATGTGATGGATGATGTATGATATCCATAAAGTGCCATAAATGGGGTCATTTTTGTTGCAGTATGGAAGGAAGTGTTATACCACCATTCAGCGAGTGATAACCACTTGACCCATTGTGTTTGTTTATCAGATACAAAACAACGAAGATATCCTTCCAAAAATTTATTTACTATCTTAGTTTGACCATCAGATTGAGGATGATAAGATGAACTATGAGCTAATTGAGTACTGAAACAAGAAAATAACTCCTTCCAAAAATTTCGAGTAAAAATGGGATCTCTATCACTCACAATAACCCTTGGGTTTCCATGTAGCTTTTGAATTGTGTCCATAAATGTAGTAGCAAGTGTACTTGATTTAAATGGATGAGATAATGCACAAAAGTGTGCATAATTGGTAATTCTATCAACTACCACCATGATGACACTCTTTCCTTCAGACTTAGGTAAACCTGTGATAAAATTCGTTGAAATCTCCTCCCAACGTTGACTTGGAATGGATAAAGGTTGTAGAAGCCCTGGGGTCTTAATTGTCTCAAATTTATTCTACTGGAAAACCAAACATTCCGCCACAAAATTTTGAATATTAAATTTAAGGCCATCCCAAAAAAATTATTTCTTCACCCTGTGGTAAGTTTTTAAAAATCTTGAGTGTCCTGCTAAAGGAGAAGTGTGCAATTCCAAAATAATCTTTTGTTTTAGTTGGGAATTCTTACAAAGATATAAGCAATATTTGTACCATAAGGAATCATTTTTCCAACTAAATATATCATATGTACTAGGATATTGCTGCAACCTTTGAATGAATGTCCATACTTCTTTGTCCTTCTTCCATTCATCTCTTGCTTCGGTTATGCAATCTGGTTGGATAATAGAAATGGCACAAAGAAATGCTTCCACCTCTTCATTATTTCTTGAGAGTACATCTGCAACAACATTAAGCTTCTGTTTTTTGTACATTACTTCAAAGTCATAACCCAACATCTCTGTGACTCATTTTTACTGCTCTTCTGAAGATAGTCTTTGTTCCAAAAAGTGTTTAAGACTATCAGGATCAGTTTTTACCTTGAAGTGTCTTCCCATTAGGTAAGTTCACCATTTCTTTAGTGCGTGCAGTATCTCTAACATTTCCTTCTCATAAATAGGTTTCTAGAAATACTTTCCTTTGATTGGACCTCTTTCAAAATAAATGGGTCTTCCTTCCTGCATTAAAACAACACCAATTCCATTTCCTAAGGCATCACATTCCACAATAAAGGTTTTTGTGAAGTCTGATGTAGCTAAGACCGGTGCTAGGCACATTGCCTCTTTAAGATGTTCAAAGGCCTTAGTTGCTTCAGAATTCCATGAAAATGCATCTTTCTTCAATAATGTTGCTAGAGGTGCTGCTATTCTCCCATAATTCTTAACAAAATTTCGATAATACCCTGTTAACCTGAGAAATTCTCGCAACTGCTTTATGGTTGTGGGGAGTTTCCATTCCTTAATGGCTTTAATTTTGTTAGGGTCTACCTTGACACCCTTGTGAGATACAATATGACCCAAATATTCCATCTCTTATACTCCAAAGAAACATTTGGATGTTTTTTCATATAATTGTTTCTCCTGCAATAGTTTGAGCACCCTGTCAACATGTTCAACATGATCTTTCCAGGACCTGCTGTAGATTAGTATATCATCAAAATATACTAGCACAAATTTTCTAAGGAAGGGTTTGAAAATGGAATTCATCAACCCTTGAAATGTAGAAGGTGCATTGGTAAGGCCAAAAGGCATGAACAAAAATTCATAATGAACCTCATGAGTTCGAAATGATTTTTTTGGAATATCTTCAGTCTTCATTCTAATTTGATGATATCCTGAATGAAGATCCAACTTGGTAAAATAAATTGCTCCATGTAATTCATCCAATAATTCATCAATCACGGGAATAGGAAATTTATCTTTAATTGTGAGCTTATTGAGTTCCCTATAATCTGGACACATGCGCCATGATCCATCCTTCTTGTGTACCAATACTACAGGAGCAGAGAAAGAACTTTGACTAGGTTGAATTATACCCGCCTCTAACATTTCTGCAATCATACGTTCAATTTCGCTCTTTTGGACATAACGATATCTATAAGGCCTGATTTTTGGAGGAAAATTTCCTGGAATCAAATTAATAGCATGATCATGATCACGAATAGGTGGGAGTCCTTTGGGAGTTTAAAACACCTTGGAATGATTGTCCAAGACTTGTTGGAGATCTGCAGAAATAGATGATTTTGATGTTGGAACTTCTAGTGAGCATAATTGTGAAATTACACCTCGTTGTTCTTTCTTTAGAAGCTTTGTCATGAAATTAGAGCTTATTATCTTTCCTGTCTTCCCTACAATACCCAGTAATTCTAATTCCTTTCCTTCTGAAAAAAAAAATCAAGAAAATTTCTCGAAAATTAAAAGCTACCATACCCAAAGATTGTAACCATTGTACTCCTAGTACAACATTAGAACCTCCCATTGGAATGGAAAGAATTGGACTATTCAATACATATTCCCCCATGGTTAGCTTGATATTATGACATTTTTCAAAGCAATTTATAGTTCCTCCATTTGCAACCATCACTTGAAATTATGGTGCTAGGTATAGGAAACAATTCAATTCCCTGGCTACCTTACAATGAATAAAATTAAGGCTACTACATGAATCAATCAACACTATTACCTTTTTCTTCTTGATATTTCCTTCTATCTTGAGAGTTTGAGGGGTGGTAATTCCTGCTAATGAATTACACAATATGGTCAGACTCATTTCTTCCTCTTCTAGGGCTGGTTCGTGGTGTATATCCTCTTCTTGTTCATTTTCTTCTTCCTCTTCACAATCTATGTAAAATAATTTCTTCTCATCACACTTATGACCTTTAGGGTATTTTCTATCACAACTGTAGCAAAGCCCTTTTGCTCTTTTTTCTTCCAATTTTTGTGGTGTCAACCTTGTAGGTTGTGGAAATCTAGGCATAGCAACACTTCCGTCTTTATAGAAGTGAGTGGTAGGCTTCATTGTCGCCATAATTTTACATTCAATTTTTCTTGCCAACCTGAATGCCTTCTCAAATGAATCAGGTTCCAAAATGCGAACTTCATGTTGGATGTTATCCTTTAAAGTACCTATGAAGAGATCAATCCTATGTTCCTTTGGAGTATTAGTTACCCTTATATTATGATTTTTGGAAATCCTCAATGTGTTGCCCCATCAAAACCTTTTGTTTCAGATGCATCAATTGGCTAAAGAAGGTGTTACTCATTGTATCCTCATAATGTGCTATCATTTCCTCCGTAAAAATTGACCAAGTGATAATTTTTTTATGAGAGCAAAGCCATCGATACCATACAAATGTATTTTGTTCTAAATGTAAAGTTGCAATGCGTACCTTTTGTGTGTTTTGCACATTATGGAGATCAAAATATTGCTCCATTTGTAGTATCCATGTTACAGGATTATTTCCATCAAACTTTCTCATATCCATTTTTGGAATATGGTGGTTTTTCCCGCCAACATTAGAGTTTATGAAATCACGATTAACATTTATTTTGTTCTCATCATGAGTTTCCTCTACTATATTTTCACCATTAGGAAACATTTCTTGTAACAAATTTGTCAAACCTTCCATGTCTGCTTTTAGATCATCCTTCATGTTTTCCATTTTTTCATCGATCTTAGCTTCCATGTCATCCATCTTAGATTCCAAGCCAGCTTCCATGCCATATGTCTTAGATTCCACGCCTTTCTTCAAACCATACATATTATTCTTCAAACCATCCATCTTCGCTTCCATGCCTTTCCTGAAAACTTCCATTTAATTTTTTGCTTCTCTTCGCGAGAGTGAGATTTGGTGCACTTGCTCTTGTAATTTTGATACATCATGTTGCAATTCTTCATCTTCTTGAGTCATAGTAGAGCCTTTTGAAGGCTTAATGGGTGTAGAATTATTTTTACGGGGCATTTTTTAGAACCCAATATTGATATTTATTCTACAATATGCCCTTGTAATCACTTCAAATTGATTCTTCAAACAAGACTTATGCAATTGAGAAAAAAAATACACACCTTTTTCTTTCTTTTGAGGAGCTTGATATTGAAATTAGATTATCTCCGTGATTGTGGCTTTTCAATATTTAAAATTCAACACTGAGATAGCCCTATGAATTCTCTTTCAAATGCCATAGGTCTGACCTGATTTGGATTCTCCAAGGAAAAGTTATGTCCAATCTCCCATAATGAACTAATTATGGACTGGTTCAGTAGAGCGAACTTGTACGACTTTCCACGTGTCACTGTTTCATCCTTCAACTCTGAAATTGATAGAAAAGAAGCTAAAATCCATCTACTTTTGACCACTTTTGACAACACTCCAATCCGATGCTCAGAGAGAGAGTTATGAATCTTTTCCCACGATCACCTCTTTGAGATGAAATTCAGGAGCCTGAAAAAGCACTACCTTCCACAGATCATATCTCTGAACATATTGTGAACCATGCTCTCAAATTTTGCGACGAGTTTCCTCAGGATTTCTGTTTCACGCCCTAAAAATTTCAGATTCTGAACCTTGGTATAAAAATATTTATAGCGCAAATGCCACGATGACCTATTTATATTTAATTGAGGAGCCTACAAAAAGACCTAACTTCCACAGATCATATCTCAGAAAATATTGTGAACCAAAATCTGAAATTTTGTGAAGATTTTCCTCAGGATTTCTGATTCGCACCCTAAAAATTTCAGCTTCTAAAACTTCGTAGAAAAAAAATTATTACGAAAATTCCATGATGACATGTTTGGAGAAGCGAAACCCTAGAATCCAAAGCTCTAATACCAAATGTTGTGAAACCAGCTCCAAAAGTAGAAGAAAAGAGATATCAATGCTTCATAAATAAGCCATTTCGAGGGGAAACCTTCAATACATTACATTAATGAACAATTCTTCAATGATACAAATTACAAAACCTCCTTTCTATATATAGGAGTCCATGAGGCCATAATGTAATCCTACTGGGGCCACAATGTAATCTTAGCCAACCTAAAAATAGTAATTTATGGGCACAATAATAACAACATGGGGGTTACAGGGGTACAATAATAACAATAAAGGGGTTACACTAACAACAATAAGGGACTATACTAGTAATATAGGGACCTAACAATGACATTATTATGGAATTAGAAGGGAAGAGAAAGGCAAAGGTTCAGGTATCATATGAGAGAAGGTAGCAATTGGAAAAATTGAGATAAAAAGCAGTGGAGTTAGGCGAAAAGTAGCTTACCACAGAGATGGATAATATAAACTTTACAACATATTGGTAAATTTCCTTGACCCTTTATTGGTTATTCAGAAGGAGTATGAATACACCACCATTAATATCAAGGTAACCTGCCCCTAGAAGATGAAGGGGTTAAGGGGTTTAGAGGTTAGATGTTTCGGGTTTAGGGGGTTAAATGGGTTAGGGTTTTAGAGGTTTAGGGGGTTAGTGGATTTAGTAGTTAAAGGTTTTAGCGGTTAGGGGTAGTTACGGGTTAATGCAGGGGCTAGGGTTTAGGGGGTTAAATGGGTTAGGGTTTTAGAGGTTTAGGGGGTTAGTGGATTTAACAGTTAAGGATTTTAGGGTTTAGGGGTAGTTATGGGTTAATGGGGCTAGGTTTTAGTGGGTTAAATGGGTTATGGTTTTATGGGTTTAGGGGGTTAAATTGGTTAGGGTTTTAGGGGTTTAGGGAGTTAAATGGGTTGGGGGTTAGGAATTAGTGTTTAAGGGGTTAGGGGTTATGGGATAGAGGTTTAGGGTTTAGGGGGTTAAATGGGTTAGGCGTGCATTTACAGGTTTAGGGGCTTGGGGGATCTAGTAGTTAAGGATTTTAGCTATGGGTTACGGGTTAAGGAGTTAAGGGGTTAGATGTTTAGGGTTTAGGGGTTTAAATGGGTTATAGGGGTTTAGAGGTTTAGGGGGTTAGGGGATTTAGTAGTTAAGGATTTTTGGTGTTAAGGGTTAGGGTAGGGGGTTAAATGGGTTAGGGTTTTAGGGGGTTAAATGGGTTAGGCCAGTTGGGAAATAGGGTTTAAGGAGTTAGGGGTTAAGAGGTTAGAGGTTCAGGGTTTAGGGGTTTAGGGGGTTAAATGGCTTATGGTTTAAGGGTTTAAGGGTTAGTGTTTAAGGGTTTAGAGGTTTAGGGTTTAGGGGTTAAATGGGTTAGGGGTTTAGAGGTTTATGGTTTAGGGGGTTAAATGGGTTAGGGGTTGGGAATTAGGGTTTAATGGGTTAGGGGTTAAGGGGTTATAGGTTTAGGGTTTAGGGGGTTAAATGGGTTAGGGGTTTAGGGGGTTAGGGGATTTAGTAGTTAAGGATTTTAGGGGTTAGAAGTTAGGGGCTAATGGGGTTAGGTTTTAGTGTGTTAGATGAGTTAAGGGTCAGGAATTAGGGTTTAAGGGGTTAGGGTTAAGCGTTTAATGGTTTAGGGTTTAAGGGGTTAGGGGTTAAGGGTTTATAGGTTTAAGGTTTAGGGGGTTAAATGGGTTAGGGGTTTACTAGGGGTTTAGTGGGTTAAATGGGTTAGGGTTTAAAGGTTTAGAGGTAGTTATAGGTTAAAGGGGTTGAATGACCGAACGATGCCACAAGGGAGCAAATGGAAAACGGGCTGCCCGAACGTGAACAAGACACTTGGGCGATCATAACTTAGAAAAACTGATACAGGCGCCGTCGAACGAAACGACGTGACCTGAATGTACCCAATTGGGTGCCCTCGCATGGCAGGACATGGCGCACTCGACTGAACAATTCCACAATGGAGAAAACGATAAACGGTCTGCCCGAATTACGTGCAAAAGGCACCAGGGCGGTCACAACTTAGAAAAACTGATACGGGCACCCTCGAACAAAACGACGTGACCCGAATGTGCCCGGATGGGCACCCTCGCATGGCGCAACATGACGTGCCTGACCGAACGAATATGTCACAAGGGAGCAAACAGAAAATGGGCCACCCAAATGTGCACAAGGCACCCAGGCGGTCACAACTAAGTAAAACTGATACGGGCACCCTCGAACAAAACAACTTGAACCGGACACCCCCGGTTAGGCGACCTCACACGATGCAACACGACGTGCCCCACCGAATGATGCCATAAGGGAGAAAATGGAAAACGGGCCGCCCGAACATGCACAACGCATCCGGGGGGTCACAACTTAGAAAAAATGATATGGGCACCCTCGAAGTACGAAACGGCTCGACCAGAATGCACCCGATCGGGCGACCTCACACGACACGACATGACGCACCTGACCGAATCAATATGCCACAAGGGAGAAAACATCAAATAGGTCACCCAAATGTGCACAAGGCACTCGGGCGTTCACAACTTAGCAAAACTGATACATGCGCCCTCGAACAAAATGGCCCGAACCGAATGCGCTCGGTCGAGCGACCTCACACGACTCGACACGGTGCGCCCGACCATACGATGCCGCAAGGGAGAAAATGGCGAATGGGCTGCTCGAATGTGCACAAGCCACCTGGTCAGTCACAACTTAACAGAATTGATACGGGCACCCTCGAAGTACGAAACGACCCTCCTCAAACGCGCCCAGTCGAGTGACCTCACATGGCACGACATGACACGCCTGACCAAATGAATATGCCACAAGGGAGAAAATAGAAAATGGGCCATCCGAATGTGCACAAGGCACCTAGGCGGTCACAACTTAGTAAGACTAATACGGGTGCCCTTGAAAAAAACGACCCGAGCCGAACGCGTCCAGTCAGGCGACCTCGCACGACGAGACATGGCGTGCCTGACCGAATGATGCCACAACAGAGAAAATGAAAAATGGTCCACCCTAACGTGCACAAGGCACCCAGGCGATCACAACTTAGCAAAAATGATACGAGCGCCCTCGAACGAATCAACCCGACTTGAATGCGCCCGGTCGGGCGACCTCACCTAGCACGACACGGCGCACCTGACCGAATGATGCCACAAGGGAGAAAAAGGAAAACATGCCGCTCGAACGTGTACAAGGCACCCGGGCAGTCATAGCTTAGCGAAATTGATATGGGCACCCTCGAACGAAACGGCCCGACCTGAATGTGCCCGATCGGGCGAGCTCACGCGGCATGACATGACGCACCAAACTAAACGATGCCACAAGGGATCAAATGGAAAATGAGCCACCTGAACGTGTAAAAGGCACTCAAGTGGTCACAACCTAGCAAAACTGATATGGCTGCCCTCGAAGGAAATGGCTTGACTCGAATGTGCCTGGTCAGGCGAGCTCGCACGGCACAACACGACACGCCTGACTGAACGATGCCATAAGGGAGAAAATGGAAAACAGGTCAGTCGAAGGTGCACAAGTCACACTAGTGGTCACAACTCAGTAAAACTGATACGGGCACCCTCGGACAAAATAGCTTGACCCGACCCGAACATGCCTGATTGGGCGACCTCACACGGCGCGACATGGCGTGCCTGACCGAATGATGCCACAAGGGAGAAAATGGCAAACAAGCCACATAAATGTGCAGAAGGGACCTGAGCAGTCATGACTTAGCAAAATTTATATGGGCACCCTCGAACCAAATGACCTGACCAAAACGCGCCTGGTCGGGCGCCGACCTCACACGTCGCGACACAACGCGCCCGAACGAACGTCGATTCGATAAGGGCGAAAACAACAAATGAGCTTCCTGAATGTGCAGAAGGCACCTGGGTGATTACAACTTAGCAAAATTGATATGGGTGCCCTTGAACGAAACGGCCCGATCAGAACCGAACATGCCCAGTCGAGCGACCTCACACGACGCGACACGGCGCACCCGACCTAATGATACCACAAGGGATAAAACAGAAAATGGGCCACCCGAATGTGCACAAGGCACCAAGGTGGTCACAATCTAGAAAAACTGATACGGGCGCCCTCGAATGAAATTGCCCAGCCCGAATGTGCCCGGTCGGGTGACCTCACAGTACAGTGCGACATGGCGCACCCGACCGAACGTTGCCACAATCGAGCAAATGGAAAATAGGCCACCCAAATATGCACAAGGCACACGAGGGGTCACAACTTAGCAAAACTGATACAGGTACCCTCGAACGAAACGACCCAACCTGAATGTATCCGGTCGGGCGACCACACATGGCGCGACACGGCGTGCCCGACTGAATGATGCCACAAGGGAGTAAATAGAAAACGGGTTACCTGAACGTGCACAAGGCACCCGGGCAATCAAAACTTAGCAAAACTAATACGGGTGCCCTCAAACGAAATGGCTTGACCCGACCCAAACATGCCCGGTTGGGCGACCTCACATGGTGCGACACGGCGCGCCTGACTGAATGATGCGATAAGGGATAAAATAGCAAATGGGGCGCCCGAACATGGACAAGGCACCCGGGCAGATACAACTTAGCAAAAAATATACGAGCGCCCTCGAACGAAATGGCCCGACCCAACCTAAACGCGCCTAGTCAGGCGACCTCACACGACGTGACACGAAGCGCCTGAACGAACGATGCCACAAGGGAGAAAACGATAAATTGGCCACCCAAACGTGCATAAGGCACCTGAGCTGTCACAACTTAGTAAAACTGACATGGCGCACCCGACCGAACGATCCCACAAGGGAGCAAATGGCAAACGGGCTACCCGAACGTGAACAAGGGACCCGGGTGGTCATAACATAGCAAAACTTATACGGGCACCCTCGAATGAAACGGCCCAACCCGAACGGACCCAGTCTGGTGACCTCACATGGCGCGACACGTAGCGCCCGAAAAAATGATGCCATAAGGGAGAAAACGAAAAATGAGCCACCTAAACGCGCATAAGCCACCTGTGCGGTCACAACTTAGAAAAACTAGTACGAGCGCCCTCGAACGAAACAGCACGATCCTACTCGAACGCACCCGGTCAGGTGACCTCACACTGCGTGACACGGTGTGCCTGACTAAACGATGCCACAACAGAGTAAACAATAAACGGGCCACCCAAACGTGCACAAGGGACTTGGGCACTCACAACTTAGCAAAACTGATACAGGCGCCCTCGAACGAAACAACCCGACTCGATTGCGCTCGGTTGGGTGCCGAAATCACATGGCATGACACGATGCGCCTGATCGAACGTCGATGCCACAAGGGAGAAAATAGCAAACGAGCCACCCGAACGTGCACAAGGCACCCGGGCAGTCACAGGTTAGCAAAACTGATACGGGCGCCCTCAAACGAAACGGCCCGACCCGATCCAGACACGCTTGGTTGGGTGACCTCACACGGTGCGACACGGCGTGCCCGACCGAATGATGCCACAATGGAGAAAACGACAAATGGGCCACCCGAACGTGCACAAGGCACCTGGGCAGTCACAACTTAGCAAAAATGATACGGGCGCCCTCAAATGAAATGGCCTGACCCGAACATGCTTGGTCGGGTGACCTTACAGTACGACACAACACGACACAGCTAATCGAATGATCCCACATGGGAACAAATGGAAAATGGGCCACCCGAACATGCACAACACACCCGGGCAGTCACAACCTAGCAATACTAATACAGGCACCCCCAAACAAAATGGCCCGACCCGAACGCGCCCGGTCAGGCGACCTCACATGGTGTGACATGGTGCACCCGACCAAAGGATGCCACAAGGGAGAAAATGACAAACGGGCTGCCTTAACATGCACAAGGCACCCAGGCGGTCACAACTTAGCAAAACTGATACTGGTGCCCTCGAGCAAAAAGATCGGACCCGACCCAAACGCGCCCGGTCGGGTGACCTCACATGGCGCGATACAGCACGCCCAACCGAACAATGCCACAAGGGAGAAAATGGAAAACGGGTCGCCTGAATGTGAACAAGGGACCCGGGTAGTCACAACTTAGAAAAACTAATACGGGCACCCTCGAACAAAATGACCCAACTGTAACACGCTTGGTCTGGTGTCGACCTCACATGATGCGACACAACAAGCCCGAATGAACGTCGATGTCACAAGTGAGAAAAGAGAAAATGAGCCACCTGAACGTGCACAAGGCACCCAGGCAGTCACAACTTAGCAAAACTGATACGGACACCCTCAAACGAAATGGCCCGACCTGACCCGAACACGCCCGATTAGGAAACCTCACACGGCGTGACATGGCACGCCTAACCGAACGATGCTACAAGGGAGAAAATGACAAACAGGCCACCCGAACGTGCACAAGGCACCTGGGTGGTCACAACTTAGCAAAAATGGTACGGGTGCCCTCGAACGAAATGGCCCGACCCAAACGTGCCCATTCAAGTGACCTCACAGTACGGCATGACACGGTGTGCCCGACCGAAGGATGCCACAAGTGAGAAAACAAAAAATGGGCCACACGAACGTGCACAAGTCACCCGAGCAGTCACAACTTAGTAAAACTTATACGAGCACCTTCGAATGAAACGACCCAACCTAAACGCGCCTGGTCGGGCAAACTCACACGACGCGCCCGACCGAACGATGCCATAAGGAAAAAAATGGGAAACGGGCCGCCTGAACATGCACAAGGCACCCGGGTGGTCACAACTTAGCAAAACCGTTACAGGTGCCCTCGAACGAAAAAGCCCGAACTGACTCGAACGCGCCCGGTCAGGCGACCTCACACGGTACGGCACGACGTGCCCAACTAAACGATGCCACCAGGGAGCAAACAAAAAATGGGCTACCCGAACATGCACAAGTCACTCCGGCAGTCACAACTTAGCAAAAATAATACAGGCACCCTCGAACAAAATGGCCCATCTTGAATGCGCCCGGTCGGGCGACCTCATTCGGCGCGACACGACGGGCCCGACCAAACGATGCCACAAGGGAGAAAATGGAAAACGAGCCACCCGAATGTGCACAAGGCACCCAGGTGGTCACAACTTAGCAAAACTGATACGGGCGCCCTCAAACGAAATGGCTTGATCCGACCCGAACGCGCTCGGTCGGGCGACCTCACATGGCGCACCCAACCAAACGATGCCACAAGGGATAAAATGGTAAACCGGCCACCCAAACATGCACAAGGGACCCGGGTGGTCACAAATTAACAAAAACTGATACAGATGCCCTTGAATGAAACGACCCGACCCGAACGCGCCCAGTCAGGTGATCTCACACGGCGCGACACGATGCACCTGAACGAATGATGCCACAAGGGAGAAAACATAAAATGAGCCACCTAAATGTGCACAAGGCACGCAGGCAGTCACAACTAAGCAAAACTGATATGGGTGCCCTCGAAAAAAATAGCTTGACCTGAACACACCAGGTCGGGTGACCTCACACTGCGCAACACGGCGTGCCTGACTGTGGTTGGGGGCACACATTAAAAGTGAACCAAGGAGTGAGCACATCATGTCTTTAATATTTTATGAAACTCCTTAGAAGTCCCATCAAAACCACCTTCAATCTTCATCACAATGTGATATGTCAACAAAAGATATCTTATTATGTTGCTCTAACCATTCAAAAAGGGGACCCAAGTTAGATTTTTATTTATTAAAGGAGAGGCAAAAGAAATTAATTTACAAGCCTTCACAATATCAATGGTTTGATACAAACGTCACAAGAGCGACATTTAGCCCAAACTGTCGCAATAGCGATGCTTTTTCCCAAACTGTCGCAATAGTGACGTTGTTGCCCAAACTGTCGCAATAGCGACACTTAGCTCTAATCCGTCGCAATTCCGACGCTTTTGCCCAAACTGTCACAATTCTGATGCTTTGCTACAAAATTCGCAATACCGACACTAACT
The DNA here is from genome assembly GCA_034641835.2 of Pinus albicaulis. Classification (NCBI taxonomy): domain Eukaryota; kingdom Viridiplantae; phylum Streptophyta; class Pinopsida; order Pinales; family Pinaceae; genus Pinus; species Pinus albicaulis. Next base: position 893,576,928 of record CM076571.1, read on the forward strand.
TCTATGTGTCGCAATACCAACACTTGTCTCCAAACGTCAGTATAGCGACAGTTGTGGGCAGGATTTGAAAAATTGATAAATTTTGGGGAAATTTCTGACATTTGGTCAAAAGCGTTGGAAGCAAAGTGTCAAAATTTCCACCAAATTTACTAGTGAGTGCAATATGATGACGTGGGGATGGCGTGGCAAGTGACGTGATAGCTGAAGTGGACTTGACCCCACAAATCGCAAATAAATCAACATGACGTGGTAGTGACATGGCAATGACATGGCAAGGTGACGTGGCAATGACGTGGCAAGGTGACGTGGCATGATGACATGGAGATGACATGGACCTGGCACACATATTGCAAATTGCAAGATCGGAGGGGTGAAGATCGTAAGAGAAAAGTTGCGATGCGATGGATAGAAGCAATGCATTGTGCCGATGCGAAGGGACACGTGACGGCACAACACAATATTGGACATCAGCGATGCATATGTGATAAGAATTCGTAAGTTATAAAACTTGCGATGTGATCGATCAATGCGATGAGATGGAGGCTATGCGAAGTTCATCACATATCGCAAATTGCAAAGCTTAGGATAAAGTGTGATAAAGGAGCTCGATGTGATGCACCTCAGACCCATTATTTAAGAGATTTCAAGTCCGGGTGTATGTGATTTCCCTTTGTAAATTGCGTCGGAAAGAAAAGGATCCATGTAGCAAAGAATGTTTGAAATGCCAAAGTGCGACAAAGTGATAACCGTTGGATCACAAAGTAAAGACTATGATGCAGATTAGAACTACTAATTTGGGCATCGATAAATGTGCAAGATTGGCAAAAACAAAAAATTTATGAAAGTATAATGTTTCCCTTTGAGAAATCGCATTGGGAGGATGAAAGAGCAATATAGAAACAAAGAAAAAGATAAATATCCGAAACGCCGAGATTCAACTTGATGGGACCCATCACACATCGCATATCGAGAGATCATATGGACAAAGGCACATGGGATATCTGAATCACCGAAGTACGATAAAGAGAGTGGATGCGATAAAGATCAAATCTGAAGCCTAAAGCATTTCAAGTCCAGGAGTATGTGTATTTTTCTTTGTAAATCATTTCGGAGAGCAAAAGGAAGATTATAATGTAAAACAAAAAGGAAAGTATGAATGCGGGTAGAAAGGCTCAGGTAAGGACCTGACACAGAGAAAAAGGCAGAACCGGATGTTTAGAAGAGAAATGAAGGTTGAATGTTGTGGGCACAAGAAAAAGAGGCATGGTCGAGCAAAAGGCGTTATGATGACACTCTTAGAAACATAATAGAATGGGTCAAGTCGGACAAAATGAGTAGTTATGCAGCAGAGCTAGACTATAACTGTAGAAACTTAAAAGACAGTGACAATAGTAGAAAAGACAAATGTATGGTGAACCAAGAGTTGAAAGTGCTGAGTGAAATGTATTATTGTATATGTAAATGTAAATGATTTAATTATTTTTGTTGTATGTGATTCAAAGGAAATTCTCCATAGGCAAAGTAAAACTCCACTGTAATACACAAATATATACATTTTGTTATATCATTCTAAATGTGTTGGACAAGAAAATGAGAAGGGAGAAGGCAAAGAGTCATACCTGTTCATTTCAAATTCCCTGTGGAATGCAAACAGTTATGAGGTGATCTCTATAAATAATGTTACCAGCATGTGCATAAAGGTGAGAGAGAGTAAGGAGTATATGGGAGAGAGTGTATGAAGAAGAAGGAGCAGAAAGAGAAGCTGTGAAGATCCAGAGATAATATAAGGCAGATATGAAGGATGGAGGACAACAATAAAGAAGAAAAAATAGAGCTGATATCCAGGTAAATCAGCATATGATTTTATTGTACAGTGAGGAAGTTGGTGCTTCCATATCAAGTTGTAGCTTGTTGAGGTAGGAGCCTCCAATAGGTTGCAGCTTGCAGAAAATAAATGGGAGTTGGAGCTTCCTTGCAAGTTGTAGCTTGCATAATTGAGGTATTATCCTCCTATAGGTTGGAGCCTACAGAAAATCAATGGTGAGAGGGAGTAGGAGCTTTCCTTTGCATCACAACAATAATAAGATGTGGTTTTCTCCCTTATGGGTTTCCACTTATATCTGTTGTCTATGTGCATGATGATTATGTGTTGATATTCTGTATTTAATCTCCTTAATACCTTCTACTCACTTATTAAGATTGTGGTTCCATTGTATATTTCGATGATCATGAAATGGAGATGTAAATATGTGTAAAAGAGATTTTTACAAGACCTTGACTACATTAAACTGATTCACCCCCCCCCTCTCAGTTTAACTAAGGGTTCAACAAAATGTTGTGCTGCTACTATTGGAAACTGTTGCTACAAGGTAGAAAAGCCATGTGTGTGAGGCTTCAGGAGTGCTTAGAATGATCTGTGATTTTAACAATGGATTCTACTCAAACAACCCAGAAAAACCTAGAAATGGTTTGGCTAGATTTTGACTCTAAATTTTAAACCCTTTTTGGGTGGCCAACTGCACCCCTGCTGGCTGACTTACACAATCCTCTTGGTTAACTTCTAAAATTGGGCTGGACTAATGATCTAATTGCTGCAAGAGAACCCAATCAGCTCAATTCTTAAAGGGCTAGCCCCTTCTCTTGATCTCCAAGATAGAAGTTTGAGATCTAGCTCCTCCTTCCTCTGCTCAAGTTACAGCTGCACACTGCATATCTACTGGAAGGAACTGCGCTATCAAGAGGGCTGAAGTTGTAACTTGATGCTAGGTGATGGAATAAAGGTCACAAATGATGGAAATAATCTCTCCAATGTGAGGGAATGGTCCCTCATAGGATTACAAGCTGAAATACTTGGAACTTCCTTCCTTCATTATATTTACCTGGATGGACTGCAAAATTTATAGAGGAACTACTACTGCAGCGAGGTGTATAATGATGGCCTAATGCCAGATATCAAAATTTTGCACCTAGAGGACAGAAATGGAAGAAGAATATGAGAGGATGAATCCTACACCAGTTTCTTAGCTGAAATGATAAGAACTACCGTCCCCCTCTCAAACCCTAAGACAAGAATGCATAGTTCCATAAGTTATATATGCAGAAGAGAGGGGATGAATGTTGCACCAATGCCAGATGATGAATTGTTGCTCAAAATAACCTTCCCAGAGTAGGTGTTAGCGCCCTGTAATTTGCAATATTGGTAAATTCAAACTACAGAGAGAACACTATTTCAACCACTTTTGGATTCTAGGATCTAGCCCTCCTGAATCTGTAGAGGGATCTCTCCAATAAGTGCAAAGATGGATTCATCTTTAAAGCTTTTGGGTAATGATATTAGGCTAGTTATGAATTCTGAGGGCTTTTGTTTGTTTTGGATGGTTGAGCATGATTATTATTTGAGTGGAAAGTCCTAAATGGAAAGAGTTTCAAAGATGTGAAGTTGCAAGCAATCAGAACAAGTTTTGGCTAGAAGATAGATATAACGCTAGTTTTTAGTCCATTGGGTTATGGAGTCATAACAAGGCTTTAATTGAGCAAAAATATCAAGAGTGATCCAAGGGGAAAGTCATCTATATCACAAGATCATTTGAGATAAAATGATGGAATGGAAACAATAAAGTGTTGGACGGGTGGAAACTCATAATAATTTCAACAAGGATTTATAGTCAGTCCAAACAAGAAAAGCCTCTTAAGTAACTGTTTAGAACCAACCAAGAATAGGGCTCACCATAAATTTCCTGGGCAAGTTCATATTAAAGAAACTCAGTAGACAACAATCCAGTAATCCGCATAATTACCTTCAGAAAGTATGAAAACACATAAGAGAAACAAAATGCAACTTAAGATCAGATAAGGTACTTTTAAACCTAGTCTGCTTTCAGTCAACACTTAGGGAAAATTTTAGAACTACCTTTGGAGAATAGAAGCTAGAAAACAGGGCACACCATCACTTTTCTAGTCTAACTTTACTAAGCAGATAATGAAAATAACATTCAATAATAATGTTTAAAGAAAACAGTAGGACGATGGAACACCAGCATTCCAAACTACTTAAACTATATTGAATCATTCTTAAATAAACAAATTGGAGGAAAACATTGAGATAAATATTATCAGTCAGGGAAGGGTGCTGTAAACATTAGGTCCTAACTCTATGATTTATGTTCTTTATCAGAGAAATAACGGACAAATTTTCATACACAAAAGGAAAACAATTACACAGAAAGGAGCACTTCACCAGTGATATAGACCAGGATCCCAAGAAACAACTTGTTATTGATGTCAAACTAGTTACAGTCTTGAGGTCCAATGTTTTAGTTCAGAAATCATCTCCACTTCTCAGCCTAACTATTATATCACAAATAGAGCATCAAGATCCTTTGAACACTATTTACAGGTAGAAATTTCGAGCACAAGTATATTTCAAAGTTCTGCAACCAACATTGTTTCATCTTCTATAGAAGTATTTATAGAAGATATGAGGAGGTGGGATGGGATAAAAGATCTCCCAAGTTCAATTAATATAGATGAATGCTTCTCATCCTTTGAGGGGCTCGAGGGAGAAATTTACAGATATTTTGTTTCTATTAATTGTTTTACATTTAATAATTAAGATCGGTGGGAGCTTTTGTTGACTTTAAGGCTCTATGTCATGTTGTAATAACTTTGCTGATATTTTTTGCATTAAGTTTCTTTGGCTGAAATAACTATTCAGCTGTGTTGAGGCAAATATCTTCTTTTCTAATCATAACTCGGCCTCTATTTGAATTCTTTGAAGCTACATGTGGCATTGGGTAGCTGAGAGGAATCAATTAACCTCTGATGTGGTGGTGGAGGCTCTTTCTGACTGATAAATCTCTTTGATTTGTCTTTAATTATGTTTTAATTCGGTGGATTAGGCTTTTGATTTTCGATCTTAGCTGTAATCTTAACTGTGATTCTTCCTTTAATTCTTCATTTCTGGCTTGTTTTAATCTTCAACATTGATACTCTTTTTTTATTTCAATTCTCTGTGTCTTGTTGATGTGCAGGTGGGACAAGGGCTTCTTATGGCATCAACGTCCATGATACACTGATGAAACGTAGCATGGAACCCCACTCAGTGACTTCTGTTTGATAAGTGAAAGCCTGGAGGATCATCATCCTCCACTTTCATTTTCTTTAATATAATGGAGAAACCATTAAAACCTGCAAAATACAAAAAATGTTATAAAATCCTGCATTATTGGGTAAGACTGCTTGGGAGGCTTACTTTTGTAGTGTGGCTGTTGGATGACAACATCCAATGGTGGAGATTGTGTGGAGAAGTCAAATGGAGGCGGTTTGGAAGAAATGGTGGTGAAAATCAAGTCTGATCCGTCGATCTTGCAAAGATCGACGGTTAGGAGCAATTGAGGAAACTAATTTGGAAAGGTCGCTTTATAATGAAATGGGAGAAAATGCAAAGGAAAAAATATTTAAAACCTTTGGCAGGGGAAAAATGCATTGAGGAAATTCGAGGTTTCTCGAGTGATGGTGGGCCGTTGGGTTAGATCAGCTCAACTAGAATCAACGGTGGAGATCGATTTTGAGAAGCCCCCTTTGGAAAAGGTGGAGGGAAATGGTGTAATGAGAGATTAGATCTAAACCGTTGATCTGCAGAGATCAACGGCGGGGGCACACGTGATACAATATATTAGAAAATGAGGAAAGTGGTTTTGGGAGGAAAAACAATGGGTTTCACGTGGCAGAAGGGCAAGAAAGTGGTATTAGATTTTTGGACGCGATATGCATCAGAGGCCGACACGTGGCTTTTGAAAACAACTTATATCGCACAATTGTTGGTGATTAATGTTCATGCTTGAATCTGCACAGAAATGCACGTTGGTCGTTAGATCTAAGGACGTATATTGAATGGCGGGGAGCGAGTGTGATATTGACAAGATGCACGGGTGGTAACAGGTTGGGTGGTTTCAATCTGAGCCGTTGGATCAGAGATTTGGATGGCTGAGATTGAAACTAGAGTTAAATGGAATATATATGTGAGGTGGAGAAAGGGTTAATATGGGTTGCTGATCTACAGCGATCAACGACTGAGATCTGCTTAAAAATTTATACAGTGAGTTAATGAAAATAACAAAAGGAGGTGAGAGAAGATCTGGACCATCGGATGAGATGCGACGAATGGTCCAGATGCAATCGGAGGCATGCGATCGGCGAGGGAAAAACTTGAATGGCACTAATGTGATTGGTTTTGGGCCATCGATATTCAGATCAGATCGATGGTGAAGGACGAATCAGAGGAGTTCTTCAGCGGGGAGAGGGATTTGAGCGGGAACAATGCCAACCATTGGATCTGGGAAGGCAGAGAGGGGATCAACGGCAGATATGCAATCGGAGGTCGCTGATTGGAGGAGGAGCCATGTAATATTAAAATGCGACCGAAGAAATATCCGATGCAAGATTTGGCCGATCGTTGATTTGTTTAATATCAATGGTTAGGATTCTTTAAAACGGTGAACAGGCAGAAACCCTTTAAAACATGTAAAAACCAAAAAATTAATGAAAAACAAAGGTTTTTATGGTGTCTGGTGGGTTATATATATGAAGTTTGGCACCCGTCTACGGGGCCTGTGGATAGATGAAAGGCAAAGGTCTAGGGCTTATATGTATACGGGCCAATCGGCATCAGAATGAGGGTGTGGGATTTTCAATCTACCCATTCAACTAAATTTGCGATGTGAGAATATATGGATCATTGATCGAGAAAACAAATCAACGGTCTTTTTTCATTAAAAACATTGCACCAACGCGCTTAGTTAAAACCATGGAAAAAGGGTTTTTAATGTATTTACAAAGGGAAAAAGTGATCAGGAAGGATTTATATGAAGTGCTAAGTGCTCGATTGCGGGCCTTGTGGTTATAGAAAGTGTTTATAATATGGGGGGTTTACATACAAAGGGCTAATCACGTCAGAAGCTTTAATATGACAAAAATACTGCGCGCTCCAATTTTCTCCGATGCGATAAGTGCCGAAAGGTTTTAGCACTTGGTTCCAGCACTAAGGAATATGGCGGGGAAGTGTTTTTAAGACTCGGCCGAAAGGAGCTTAAGCTTTAACACAAAAAATGTATTTTTTACGAAATTTTCAATGTTTTTTGATGGATTTGGGGGTTTCGGCAAAGTTTAAAAATGGGTTTTAAAATTTGTAAAGAGGATTTTATGAAGGGGAAATGGGAAACAAATGGAAAATAGGGGAATTCCATGGGGAATAAAGGGAATAAATTCAAGGTTAGTTTTGAGTGGAGGGAGGGGAAAAATGTAGTATTGCAGCAATCTTTTCTCTATGAAAATAGCATAATTTCTGAGTTCAAAAGGGAAACAACAGTGAAGATTTAAACAAAGGGCAAGATGTCTTCATGAGTCTTCAAGGGATAACACTTTTAGCAATAAAACTTGTTTCTTGAAGGCTCCAAAAATTTTTAGCCACCATTTGATATGACAAATTTTATTGGTGACTAACAGTGGCTCGACTTGGGGATGGTGCCTTCTTGAAGGCATCAAGAACTTCAGACTTGCATTATCTAGAGGCTGATCAGTGATTTATCCATTGGGATACTTTTTCTTTCACTTGGATGACTTTATTTTGCTCTGAAAAATGTTAGCGGGCATGAAAAAACAATGGATATCTGTCCAACAAGCTTTCTACCTACCCAATCCTACTGATCTAACATTTTTTCTTCTTTAGAGTGCACTTGGATTGGAAAACTCTTTTACAACATTCTATTCTTTTGAAAGCATAAAAATAATCTAATTCTACTCCTTATTTCTCCATGAACTCAGATTAAATAGTTTAGTTCATATGCTCCTGTGCCTAATCTACTAATCTGTTAGGATTAAATAGTCTAACAGATTTTTATTCTCTAATTTCTAAAACAGAAATTTAAAAGCATACAAGTCAGGATTGAATAGTCTAACTTGATGCTAATCTATGGCATAAAAAACAAGCTACACAAAGATATTATTTTATAGAAATTTAGATTAAATGGAAGGCTTAAGATCTGAAAGTTGTAAGCACTTCCTTCATCTTTTTTCAGCTCTGTTTTTACTTTTGTTTGTGTTGTTCTTTTCTTGTTCTCTAGTTCAGATTTTGAGCTGATTAGAACCATTTTTACGTTTGTTTTGACTCAGAAATTTAAACAGATTTGAGTCATTCTTGTTTGGAAACTTATATTCATAATTTTAGCTTGTTTGAACCTTTAATTTCTAACCTAATCTACCTACTTATAAGCCAAAATTAAGCTGTTTGGAAAATCGAATTCACTAACATATCAGCAGTCAATTTAAAAATAATTAGTCATGATTAGGCTGTATGAATAATTAGAAGTGTTTTTTTCAGGAGTGGAATTTAAGCTTGCACACTTTCATATTTGTTTCTCTTTTTTGGTATGGAGTTGTACCTTTATTGTTTTTACAATCTGCCCTCTTTTCTTTTTCTGTTGTTTTTGTATTTTTTATTTTTCTTCGGAGCCAAAAATCAACAACTATCTAACTACTCAAAACTGAGCTTTATTGACATTCCTATCTAACCTATTCTAACTTGGAGTATTTACATTATCATATGATACAAAAATGCCAATGTAGCCAGTTGAGTAGTGTTATAAAAAATAAGAAACTCTGGCTTCTTGTTAGGGGTATCCATAGTACATTTTGAAGATTAATCTTCAAAACCAAAACAATCACAGAAGGTGACTACTTTTCATGCATTTGGCTCTTGAAAAGGATCCATGCTTGATAATTTGAGCCAATTGGGGCTTCCACACACTCTTCCAAAGGATCAACAAAGAAACTATGAAGATTCTCTTCTTTTTGGCTCTCCATATCTGGTAGTTTGTCTGCTTCCAAGACTTCAACTTTGATGAGCATATCTTCAGTATGTTCCTTGGAAGTATCATCATCCTTAACCTGCAAAACAACAAACAGTGAAATATATCCTTTTTCCAAATCTATGCTTGTTTCTGATATGAATTCAGGTTCTTTAAATGGCAGATTGATATTAGTGATGGGAGAAGTTTCTTCTTGAGAAGATGGTATATCCACAGTAGGATAGTCTTGTTATTTTTTTTCTCCTTCATCTCTGTCGTCATCTGAACTAGAGGATTCATCATATTTGGTAGTATTGTCCTCTTGTAGCCCTGGTATGCTTGGATTCAATGTTTTGAACTCTGTGAAGAGGTTATTATAATATTTAGCCAGGGTGTCTACAAAGGTTACTCCCTTTTGAATAGAAGGCTCATTTTGCTCAACAATTTCTTTATTGCTCTTCTCTTCACCTTTTGAGTTGAAAGGCCATTGATTCCTAATAATGTGAAAGATATTTGTGATGGATTGAAATGGGCGATTTCTGCTTTCAAGTTGATGATGGTAAAACTCATAACACCAATCGAACGTTGGTTGCCCTGCGTGATTAGTTTCTGCTTGGAACTCATCATCATCATCAGATTGATTAAAATTTGGAAAATTTTTAGAATAAACAATTTCATCTTTCAAACATATTGGGTCACCATTTTTCTCTTCCTTTAGTTGATCTACAAGTTTATTTTTTGTATCAAGACAACTAGATGGAGTAGGCAGATGAGTGGAAGCGCTTGGTTCAAATGAAGGTTTGGAGGCTGGCAGTATGTTAAATACTAAATCAATCTCTTCCGCTGTTAGAAGAGAAGGAGTTTTATTTTTTCTTAGAACAGAGGTAAAATAATCCTCCTTGTCTTGTGTTGGCTGATTTTGAGGATTGATGTTTTCTTGAGCCTCTTCTAGGGGATCTTCACTTGTGCTTGCAGTGACACTTTGAGGTTTTTTTGTTATTTCCTGATCTTCTTGCATTTCAGAAAAATTCCTCATGGTGGTTATGATACTTAGTTTGTACATTGAGTTCATGAGTTATCTTCTTCTCATTTTTAGGATGCCATTCTTGTTGTATAATATGAACTGAGTTATAACACAAAGGAAGGTTTTCTATATGTGTTGGTGTCTGCTCAATTTCAGGTTTTGTGTTTTCCAAATGGCTACTTGTTTCCTCGAAGTACTGCTCACTATTAGTATTTTCATTTTGGTTGTGAAATTATCTTATCAGAATAGTACAAGAGATAGGGAGGTAATTAGAAATTTCTTGAAAACCTTCTTCATTGCTTTCTTTGTAAGTTTTCTCACAATTTTTTATAAAGTGTTGATCATAATACATGTCTTGGTCAGTGTCTTGGTCTTGAGGTGATTGGGCTTGTGTTCGATCAGAGGAAAGCATAGCTTGCTCTAGATCATCAATATTCATATTATCCATCAACCTATCCATTCTCTTTCCAAGCATATACATCATCTTTTCCATCATGATTAGAAATTTTTCTTGATATTTTTCTTTATCGTCTTGTTCAGTGTACATGTCTTGTAAGGGTAGAGTTTTCGTTTGGTCAAGGATAGGCATATGTTGTTGTGGATCACCAATTTTTCAATTAGCCATGAACCTATCCACCCTTCTTCCAAGCATGTACATCAATTTTTCCATCATGAGCATATGTTTGTCTTCTGGGTCTATATCTAAATCCATTTTTGTAAATCAGAAAAAGAGGTCACTGCGTCTACTCAATCAGTTCAAGGTCTTCTACCAGTGGAGTCATTTGATATTTTGGGAGATTCAGAGTGTGGAGTCGCTAGGTGGAAAATTTTTAGCTCCTAAGGAGGTAAAATGTTTTATGGTTCCACCACCATGTACCAATCTAAAAATATTAAGGGTCTTCTGAGCCTTATGAAATTTTTAAAATGAAATTGACTTCTGTCCCTAGTGGAGTCGCCAGAAATGTTAGCTTCCTGTAGTTTGCAAGATTGGCAAAGTCAAATTGCAAAGAGAACACTATTTTAACCACTTTGGGATTCTAGGATCTAGCCCTCCTGAATTCGGAGAGGGATCTCTCCAATAAGTGCAAGGATGGATTTATCTTTAAATCTTTTGGGTAATGATATTAGGCTAGTTATGAAGTCTGAGGGTTTTTGTTTGTTTTGGATGGTTGAGAATGATTATTATTTGAGTGGAAAGTCCTAAATGGAAGAGTTTCAAATGTGTGAAGTTGCAAGCAATTAGAACAAGTTTTGGCTAGAAGATAGATATAACATTGGTTTTTAGTCCATTGGGATATGGAGTCATAACAGGGCTTTAATTGAGCAACAACATCAAGAGTGATCCAAGGGGCAAGTCATATATATCACAAGATCATTTGAGATAAAATGATGGAATGGAAAAAATAAAGTGTTGGAGGAATGGAAAATGATAATAATTTCAACAAGGATTTATAGTCAGTCCAAAAAAGAAAATCCTCTTAAGCAACTGTTTAAAACCAACCAAGAACAGGGCTCACCATAAATTTCTTGGGCAAGTTCGTATTAAAGCAACTCAGTAGACAACAATCCAGTAATCCGCATGATTACCTTCAGAAAGTATGAAAAAACATAAGAGAAACAAAATGCAACTTAAGATCAGATAAGGTACTTTTAAACCTAGTCTGCTTTTAGCCAACACTTAGGGAAACTTTCAGAACTACCTTTGGAGAATAGAAGCTAGAAAACAGGGCAAACCATCACTTTTCTAGTCTAAATTTACTAAGAAGATAACTAAAATAACATTCAAGAATAACTTTTAAAGCAAACAGTAGGGCGAGGGAACGCCAACATTCCTAACTGCTTAAACTATATTGAATCATTCTTAAATAAACAAATTGGAGGAAAACATTGAGATAAAGCTTATCAGTCAGATAAGGGTACCGTAAATAGTAGGTCCTAACTCTATGCTTGTTGTTCTTTATTAGAGAAATAATGGACAAATTGGCATACACAAAAGGAAAACAATTACACAGAAAGGAGCACTTCACCAGTGATATAGACCAGGATCCCAAGAAACCGCTTGTTATTGATGTCAAACTAGTTATAGTCTTCAGGTCCAATGTTTCAGTTCAACAATCATCTTCACTTCTCAGCCTAACTATTCTATCACAAACAGAGCATCAAGAGCCTTTGAACACTATTCAGAAGTAGAAATTTCAAGCACAAGTATATTTCAAAGTTCTGCAACCAACATTGTTTCATCTTCTACAGAAGTATTTATAGAAGACATGAGGAGGTGCGATGGGATAAAAGATCTCCCAGGTTCAATTAATACAGATGAATGCTTCTCGGCCTTTGAGGGGCTCGAGGGAGAAATTTACAAATATTTTGTCTATATTAATTGTTTTACATTTAATAATTAAGCTCAGTGGGAGCTTTTCTTGACTTTAAGGCTCTGTGTCATGTTGTAATAACTCTGCTGATATTTTTTGCATTAAGTTTTTTTTTCTGAAATAACTATTCATCTGCATTGAGGCAAATATCTTCTTTTCTGATCATAACTCAGCCTCTGTTTGAATGCTTTGAAGCTATAGGTGGCATTGGGTAGCTAAGAGGAATCAATTAGCCTCTGATGTGGCAATGGAGGCTCTATCTGACTGATAAATCTCTTTGATTTGTCTTCAATTATGTTTTAATTCGGTGGATTAGGCTTTTGATTTTCGATCTTAGCCATCATCCACCATAACTATGATTCTTCCTTTAATTCTTCATTTCTGGCTTTTTTTAATCTTCGACACTGATACTCTTTGTTTATTTGAATTCTCTGTTTCTTGTTGATGTGCATGTGGGACAGGGGCTTCTTATGGCATCAACATCCATGATACACTAATGAAATGTGGCATGGAACCCCGCTCAATGATTTCTCTTTGATAAGTGAAAGCCTGGAGGATCGTCATCCTTGGCTTTCATTTTCTTTAATATAATGGAAAAACCATTAAAACCTACAAAATACAAAAAAAATTATAAAATCCTGTGTTATTGGGTAAGACTACTTAGGAGGCTTATTTTTGGAGCATGGCCATTGGATGACACCAGCCAACGATGGAGATTGCATGCAGAAGTCAAATGGAGGCAGTTTGGAAGAAATGGTGGTGAAAATCAAGTTAGATCCATCGATCTTGCAAAGATCGACAGTTGGGAGCAACTGAGGAAACATAATGTGGAAATGCCGCTTTATAATGAAATGGGAGAAAATGCATAGGAAAAAAGGTTTAAAACCTTTGGCGGGGGAAAAATTCATTGATGAAATTCGGGGTTTCCTAGGTGATCGTGGGCCATAGGGTTAGATCAGCCCAACGAGAATCAATGGTGGAGATTGCTTTTGAGAAGCCCCCTTTGGAAAAGGTAGAGGGAGATGGTGTAATGAGAGATTATATCTAAATTGTTGATCTGCAGAGATCAACGGTGGGGGCGCACGCGATACAATATAATAGAAAATGAAGAAAGTGGCTTTGGGAGGAAAACCCACGGGTTTAGCATGGAAAAAGGGCAAGAAAGCGGTATTAGCCTTTTGGACACGATATGCATCAGAGGCCGACACGTGGCTTTTGAAAACAACTTATATTGCGAAATTTTTGGTGATTAACGCTCGTGCTTGAATCCTCACGAAAATGCGCGCTGGCCGTTAGATCTAAGGACTTAGATTGAACGACGGGGAGTGAGCACGATATTGACAAGATGCACAAGTGGTAGCAGGTGGCGCAGTTTAAATCTGAGCCATTGGATCAGAGATTTGGACGTCTGAGATTGAAACTGGAGTTAAATGGAATATATATGCGAGGCAGAGAAAGGGTTAATATGGGCCGTTGATCTGCAGAGATAAACAGCTGAGATCTACTTAAAAATTTATACATCGGGTTAATGAAAATAACAAAGGGAGGTGAGAGAAGATCTGGACCGTCGAATGAGATGCGACGGATGGTCCAGATGTAATTGAAGGCATGCGATCGTCGGGGACAAAACTTGAATGGTGCCGATGCGATTGGTTTTGGGTCATCGATCTTCAGATCAGATTGACAGTGAAGGATGAATCGGAGGAGTTCTTCAGTGGGGAGAGGTATTTGAGTGGGAACAATTCCAACCGTTGGATCTGGGAAGTTGGAGAGGGGATCAACGGCGGATATGAAATCGAAGGTCGTTGATTGGAGGAGGAGCCATGTAATATTAAAATGCGACCAAAGAAATCTCTGATGCGAGATTTGGCCGATAAATGATTTGTTTAAGATCAATGGTCGGGATTCTTTAAAACAGTGAACCAGCGGAAACCCTTTAAAACATGTAAAAACTGAAAAATTAATGAAAAACAAAGGGTTTTATGGTGTCGGGTGGGTTATATATATGAAGTTCGGCGCCTGTTTGCGGGGCCTATGGATATATGAAAGGCAAAGGCCCAGGGCTTATATGTATAGGGGCCAATCGACATCGGAACAAGGGTACGGGCTTTTCAATCTACCCATTCAACTAAATTTTTGATTCAAGAATATATGGATCGTTGATCGGGAAAACAAATTAGCAATCTTTTTTCATTAAAAACATCGCATCGGCGCAGTTAGTTAAAACCATGGAAAAAGGGTTTTTATGTATTTACAAAGGGAAAAAGTGATTGAGAAGGATTTATATGAAGTGTTAAGCGCCTGATTGCGGGCCTTGTGGTTATATAAAGTGGTAATAAGATCGGGGGTTTACATACAAAGGGCTAATCGCATCAGAAGTTTTAATATGACAAAAAGACTTGTGCGCTCCGATTTTCTCTGATGCGATAAGCACTGAAAGGGTTTAGCATTTGGTTCCAGCACCAACACATATGGTGGGGAAGTGGTTTTAAGACTCAGCCCAAAGGGGCTTAAGATTTAACACAAAAAATGTCTTTTTTATGAAAATTTCGATGTTTTTTAATGGATTTGGGGGTTTCGGCAAAGTTTAAAAATGGGTTTTAAACTTTGTAAAGAGGATTTTATGAACGGGAAATGGGAAAAAAATGGAAAATAGAGGAATTCCATGGGGAATAAAGGGAATAAAATGAAGTTTATTTTTGAGTTGAGGGAGGGGAAAAATGGAGTTTTGTAGTAGTCTTTTCTCTATGAAAATAGCCGAATTTCTGAGTTCGAAAGGGAAACAATAGTGAAGATTTAAACAAAGGGCAAGATGTCTTCTTGAGTCTTCAAGAGATAAAAATTTTAGCAATAAAACTTGTTTCTTGAAGGCTCCAAAATGTTTTAGCCACCATTTGATATGACAAATTTTATTGGTGGCTAACAGTAGGCACTCAAAGTCCCCCGTTGGTAAGGGTGGTATTCCCTCTCGGGAACACCTGTGTGCTAAACAACACAACAGACTTAGCTAAACATCTGAAGCATGCAAAGAAATTTCAATCGACAATACAATATAAAATTCCAAAATCATTTTCTTTGCTGCCCTCATTTCCTTATATGGTTGTGAGCCTTTACTAAGCTTGGCCCACCTTATAAATGTGTTGCACATGTGTTCACTAGTCTCCATGAAGACTGCATTGTCTCTCTATGATCTCCAAGATCTCTACAATTAATCACCACTCCTTCCATCATGTGTGCATTTAATGCACCACTTCCACCATCACTGCATCATTAATTCACAATGATCTTACTTTAATTCCTCCAATATCTCCATCATCTTCCTCATTATCTCTCCATAATCCCCACTCTTCCTTCATTAATGATCTACTCCAATACTCCATATGTTGATCTACTGTCTAGTAATCCACATTCACACAAAAAAAAGTGGATTTTAGTCATCTATGTTGTTTATGGGTCCCTCCACCCTTTTATTTATTTAATTAATTAAGAAAATCAAGAACTCTAATATTCCAATTAACTGATGGAAAATTGGGAATATTACACAGAATGAGAAGAGGAAAAATAAATCAAATAAAAATGCATATGAACTAAGAAGAGCTCAAAGGAAATTTTGCACTCACTACAATATCAGTAGGAATTGGGTTGAGAAGTGTTGGAAATTGTTTCCACAACTTCATCCTAGTAAGGGAAAGCAAGTCATGCAAGCACTAGAAGAGGAACTGACGAAATGAAAAGTGGCACAAGATGTGACTGTCCATGAAGCAACTTCAAAAGAAGAAAAATTTCAAATAGAGGATTCAATTACCATGTTGGGTAAGAACTGTTTGGACTATTTGTCTAGTTGAAGATTGTAAGTCTTTGTTTGCACTAGTTACATATCCCAATAGTGGGTAATTTGTGAAAGTGATAATTCATGAATAAATCACTTACATGCGATACTTTTTTCATTAGTATGTTTATGATAGTTTGGCTTGGTTGTTAGTCAATTGAAATGGAAAATTTGGGTGTCACGTTTCTCCACATTGTAAAATGCATTTCTCTTGGATTATGTCGAAAAGCATTTCTGAAAACTGTTGTATGAGTAGTGGCTACATATTTTTTATGTACAAATGTGCTGAAAACTCAATTTGTACAAGTATTCGCCATGTGCAACTTGTATTGGTTTATGTCAAAGTATTTTAGATTTATCCTTGGTAAGGATTTTTGTAGATAAACACCATCGAATTCTTTTGGGGAGGATGTTGCTAAGCGTCGTCATAGAGACATGGAAAAGTTAAGAAAAAAAACCAACTTGAAACCTTTGGTCAAGCTACAGTTCAAGTTCAACATGAAAAGGAGTCATCGGGGCACTTCAAACTTCGATTGGGTCGAGTTTAGAAGAATGAAGGAACTGTACCTTCAATTTATAAATAGATAAAAATGAAATTTTGGTGACCAAAATTATTTTAGTGGGGAGATATGTTCAGGAGCCAAATTTTAGCTCAAAAATAAAAGTTCTGGGAATCGTTTGAAACTTTAACGAACATGTACGGCTTGTCGTCCTGATTCCAGCTCTCCATGTTTCATGAAAAATGGTCTCTGTATGCCTCCATAAATGACTTCTACCCTCTTAGCCAAATAGGAATATTTTTCTTTTTTAAAGAGACACTCAGATGCCCAGTTAGAAATCCATACTGCTAACATGGAACCTGACTGTGCAGGGTCAAATTTTGGTCAATTTGACTTTTTCTCCTATCAAATGAGGAGCTGACAAGTGTCATTTGGTGGTTGGTTGAAATTTTGGGTTGACTGTCAAAGTTTCAGTGGAGGTTCAATGAATAACTAGGTGAGGACACGTAGTGTAGCCTCGGGCCACCACGTGCCCCCCTTTTGGATTATATAGTGGTGTAAATATTATATGATGAAGGTTGGGCATAGGTCGGGGATCGACACCATAAACTCCCCCACACTACGCATTCACTTAACCACTATACCACAACTATGAGTCTTAATAGAATATGGTTGTGGTTTCTATTTAATCTTTGCATTGTAATATGGTGAAAGAAAAAGGGGACCAACCCTACTCCATGCGACCTTAAAGCTATGACCGCCAGTGGAGAACGGATAAGCACAAAGTTAATGCGGGTTAATTAACCATCAACCATGACTTATTAACCCTCAATCATATCATTAGCGCTAATCCAAAACTTTTATGTAAATTTATTTAGCTGTGGAATTAGTGTGTTAAGTGTGCTTAGTTAACGCACTAATCTCCATTTAGCATTAATTCGAAGAGTCTGAATAAAATGGTGGAAGTGCCAATTTAACCCCCAGTTAGCTCTAGTTTGCTAAATTTAGCAGAGGTTTCCTAGGTGAAACTGGAAGAAGTCATAGCTGGGAGAAATTCAGAGGTTTCAGAGGTAGAGGAGCACTTCTGGAATGGACTTTTCCTGTTTGAAGATGAAAGATACCTAGGGCCACCATAAGAGGAGGTTATATCTACCTCACCTAAAGACCAATTGAAGAGCCATAAGAGGCTACTCAAGTGTTTCTAGATGCTGTGAATCCATTCATAACATGTTTTACTGATTTAGCACATATTCAATGTCATACTGCAGACTTGAAAAGTAAGGTGTATGGATCAATCAGGTGTTTGAAGTAGTTTTGGATGTTGTTGAGAATGGAGGAGACCTTGTAGGGGTTTTCCCACTTCCAGAAATATTTTTGCAGTAGTTGTGACCATCATGGTTTAGCTCTGGTTTGACTTCTTTTATTCATGAAGTTTTTTTATTGTATTCTTCAATGTGAAATTTAAGGGTGTATGTGAGGGGTTCCTAGCTCTCACAGGTGAATGTATATAATCTTTGTAGGAGATATGTTGTGTTGCTGATATTGTGAGTGTTATTTGCAAGATAAAATTACCTTGAAGTGGTAATAGCCACATGTTATTGGCTCCAAGCTAATATGTACTTTCAACATTGAAGACAGGAGTGGTCTAGTTATGTTGACAAGATTAGGTATGTATCCCAGGAGGGTTAAAATGCTTCATCAATTGCTTTGGTATTTTTATTTTAAGCATATTTATTTGCAAGTGTTAGATGATTTCATGATTTATAATTTTTTCATGGAATTACACTGTTGAAAGACACTTAAAAGAAACATTTGAAGTAACATGTTGTTCAGTTCAAATATATGCACATAAGAAGAAAGCACATTTATATTCTGAAGAGGTACTTAGCATAGCATTTACTAATACTCCTCCATTCAAATAAGTTTGGTATCAAAGCTATAGGTTTATTTTTAGCTTGTGTTTCTTGTGCAAAGAGGGTTTGACTATTTGCAAGGTGAAATTCTTACAAGGATAAAGCTTCAAAGAGGAGAAGGGAAACTTGTTGGTGCAGATTCCCATGTTGGAACAAGGAGAAGGCGTCCAGAGTTGCCACAAGCTCCACCTTAAGTTTCACCTTCAGATATTCCTGAGGGTTCAGTAACCATGTCTGAAGCAGGAGAGCCTACAAGCCTGACAATAGATGAAAGATTCAAAAAGGATTTTTGGGACATGTTAGAGATGGTGAAGTTACACCATGAAGAGAGGAACTCACAACTGCAAGGTAAAGGCTCTAGATATTCAAGAGGAGAAGGTTCTCCAACAAAGCAAGAAGGTAAAAAGAATGGTGATAAACCACCATATTCTCCAGAAACTTCATATTTTTCAAGAACTCTGATGCAAAATATTAATTTAGAAAGTCCTTCCAAGATGGAAGATGGACATGTTTGTGCCTTTTGATGTGGAGGATGAGATTCAATCAGAACCTCATGTTAAGGAGTTGAAATAAGAGAACAAAAGAATGCAAGAGGACACCTTCAGAATTAGAAAGGAGTATGAAAACATCTTTGTGTCTCAAACAAGAGATGAGACAAATGGTGAGCATGCATATTCTCCTTATTTACATGCATATGTTAATGTAAATTCTTTTGCGGCCTTTGAAAGAAACAACAGAGGCATTGGGTACAAGCTCTTGAAAAATTCGGGTTACAAGGAAGGCTTAGGACTTGGTGTGAATCAACGAGGCATCAAGAACCCAATAGAGGTAAAAGAGGAACTAGTATGAATGCTTGGGTTATGTTGCACTAGAAGAATGGTATTCTGATGATAGCTATTGTATATCATGTACCTTCTATCACAAAAGAGGACATGAGAAGGCAAGGTGTTGGACTTTGCATCTGGAACTAGTACATGCTTGGTTCTCCAAATACAAGAGAGACTTAAAGGTATCTCTAGAGAGAGATGAAAAAGTTGAAGAAAAAACTGACTCAAGTTCTTCTTGTGATGCAATTTCATCATCTAGGAAGCATAAGCCAGAGGATGCCAAGAAAAGGTATACGCGTCTTGTTCATTCAAATGCTTCTCCTAAAGGAATACAACCTGCTGATTTGAGTGACATGTTGAGGAGAATGTCTCCATGCACTTTTTGCGTTTCTTCTTACCATTGTGTAGATGAGTGTGACAAAATAAAATACATCATCAAGAATATTTTTATCTCGATTGAGATTAAGAACAAGAAGAGGAAAACTCAATCAAAGAAAAAGGCATATGAGCTAAGAAGAGCTCAAAGGAACTTTTTCACTCACTACAATATCAGTGGGCATTGGGATGAGAAGTGTTGGAAATTGTTTCCACAACTTGATCTTGGTAAGGGAAATCAAGTCATGCAAGCACCAGAAGAGGAAGTGACAAAAGAAAAATTGGCGCAAGATGCGACCATCCATGAAGCAGTTTCAAAAGAAGGAAATGTTCAAATAGAGGATTGAGTTACCATGTTGGGTAAGAATTGTTCGGATTATTTTTCCAGCTGAATATTGTAAGTCTTTGTTTTCACTAGTTTCATTTTCCCATAGTGTGTAACTTGTAAAAGTGATAATTCATGAATAAATCACTTACACGCAACATTTTTTCTTTAGCATGATTATGCTAGTTTGGCTTTGTTGTTAGTCAATTGAAATGGAAAATTTGGGTGTCAAGTTTCTCCAGATTGTAAAATTCATTTCTCTTTTATTATGTCAGAAAGCATTTTTGAAAACTGTTGTATGAGTAGTGGCAGCATATTTTGTAGTATAAATGTGTTCAGTGCTCAATTTCTACAAGTATTCATCATATGTAGCTTGTATCGGTTTATGTCAAAGTCTTTTGGAATTTTCTTGGTAAGGAATTTTGTAGATAAACGACATTGAATTGTTCTTGGGGAGAATGTTGTTATGCATGGTCATAGCAACATGAACATGTCGAGAAGAAAAACCAACTTGAAACCTTTAGTCAAGTTATAGTTCAAGTTTATCATGAAAAAGAGCTGTCATGGAACTCCAAACTTCGATTGCGTCAAGTTTAGAAGAATTAAGGAACTGTACCTTCAATTTCTAAACAGAAGAAAATGAAATTTTGGAGACCAAAATTCTTTTAGTGGGGAGATATGATCAAGAGCCAAATTTTAGCTCAATAATCAAAGTTCTTGAAATCACTTCAAACTTCAACAACCACGTAGTGTTTTTCGTCCTGATTTTAGCTCTCTTCATTTCACCAAAAGTGGTCTCTGTATGCCCGTGAAAATGACTTCTGTCCTCTTAGCCAGACAGGTAATTTTTTTTTTAATAAAGACAGTCCGATGCGCAGTTAACAGTTTCGACTGTTGACGTGGTAGCTAATTGTGCAGGGTCAAATTTTGGTCAATTTGTATTTTTCTCTGGTTGAATGAGGAGTTGATAAGTGTCAACTATTCGTTCGTTCAAATTCTTAGGTTCTTTGTAAAATTTTCATTGGAGGTTGAATGACCAGCCAAGTGAGGACACATGGTGTAGCCTGGGGCCACCACGTGCCCCCTTGTTGGAGTATATAGTGGTGTAAAAATTATAGGGTGAATTTCATGCGGATGTTGAGGCTCGACCCCCTGACCTCCCCCACACTATGCCCACACTTAACCAGTATACAAAAAACATGATTCTTAATAGCCTATGGTTGTGGATTCTATTTAATCTTTTCATTGTAATATTGTGGAAGAAAAAGGAGGCCAACCTTGCTCCAAGCAACATTAGAGCTACGACCATCGATGGGGAAATGGATAACCATGAGTAACAATGATTAATCCTTAATCATGATTAACCCTTAACCATGATTAACCCTTAAACATGATTTATTAACCCTTAATCATATCATTAGAGCTAATCTAAAGCTTTAACATGAATTTATTAAAGTAATGAATTAGTGCATTAAGTGCTCTTAATTAACATGCTAATCTCCACTTAGAATTAATTGGCAGAGTTTGACTAAAATGGTTGATGTGCCAATTTAACCCCAGTTAACTCCACTTTGCCAAATTTAGCGGAGGTTTCCTAGGTGAAACTGGAAGAAGTCATAACTTTGGATGTTTGCGACCAAAATAAGCGCATGAAGACACTAGGTAGTCATTTTCAGGCATTGCTGGCTCATTGGTGCATGTTTTAGAGGTAAAGGAGCTCTTCTAAAAGGGATTTTTCTAGTTTGTAGATTAAATATGTCTAGGGCCACCAGAAGAGGAGGTCATATTTCTTCACTTGCAAACTAATTTAAGAGTCAGAAGAGGCTACTTAGGGGTTTCTGGATGTTTTCAATCCATTTTTAACCTCTATTTACTAATTTGAGCACATCTTCAGGGTCATATTGAAAATTTGACAAGTAAGGTGTGTGGATCAATCAAATATTTTACGATGTTTTGGAAGATTTTGAGCATGGAGGAGACCTTGTAGGGGTTTTCCCACCTCCAAAAAGCTTTTTTAAATAGTTGTGACTAGCATGGTTCAGCTTTGGTTCGACTTCTTTATTCATGAACTTTTTTATTGTATTCTTTAGTGTGTAATTGAAGGGTGTATCTGATAGGTTTCTATCTCTCATTGGTGAAAGTATGTCATCTCTATAGGAGATATGTTGTGTTGTTGATATTGTGGGATTTCTTTGTAGGAGAATATTTCCTTGAAGGGGTAATAGCCACATGTTATTGGTAACAAACTGATATGTAATTTCGACATCGAATACAAGGGTGGTCTAGTCATGTTGATAGGCTCGGAGATGTAGCCTAGGAGGGGTGAAATCCTTGATCAATGGCTTTTGTCTTGTTGTTTGATGCACATTTCTTTTCAAGTGTTTGATGATTTCATGCTTTAAAATTTTATCATAGAATTACACTGTTTAAAGACACTTAAAAGAAACCATTGAAGTACCCTGTTGTTCAGTTCAAATCTATGAACATAAGAAGCAAGCACGTTTATATTATGAAGAGGTACTTAGCATATAATTTACTAATACTATTCCATTCATATCAACCATGAATCGTATCGATTCCTTCAAAAAAAAAATCTTCCATTTTACTTTCTATATATTATTTGAATAGCACAAAAATGTGCATACTTTATGAGTGTATCAATATTCAAGAAAAATATACCCTTACCTTAATATTTTGGTAACCCAATAATGAATTTCGTTCACATCTCTTCCCATCCTTGAATAGGAAAGTGTAATGGTTGAGTTGACTCTTTAGATTTTTCTATGTCTAAAATTTCTATTATATATATTATTTATCTAGAAAATCTAAAATGACATTTCAATGACTATCCATTTGATTCCCCATGAAATTGTCTTTCCCCATTTTGTAGATTATTTCATATTCAAACCATTGCATTTTTTATACCTATTTTCTTCTATTCTAATGGCAATTTTTGCTCCAAAATTTAATTTAGGATATCATGGTCCTTCTTGACCTTGAAATGGTTCCCAACAACATATTGTCACCATTTTTTTATTACATGTATAATTTCTTCCATTTATTTCTCTAATGTATATTTCACCAAACATTCTCCCTTTAATTGTGTGCTTTGAAATGTCAATGCTTCTCCCTTCTTTTTCCAATACTATGAATTATTAACCAAAATTTAATTGTTTCTAATACTAATGTAGATGACATACCATCCTGTAAAAGAGAGAATGATGAATTACCCTCATCCTTCCATTAAAAAAAAAATTCAAAGGAGATGGCAGTGGACCTATAATACATGCATTATTTGTAGTATATTTTTGATAATATATTATAATTCTCAAAATCCTCTAAGAATCTTCATTTTGTTAGGAATATGCCATTTTCTAACAGATTGGATCATTTTAGGGTATGACAAAAATACATTACTTCTCATTTCCCAAAAGCACATTACGATATTTTTAGATACAATTTCTTTTAGCAAGAATTTGTAGAAATTTATTCACATGTTAAATGTGGTATTCCTATTATTTTGTATACATGAATATATCATGCCAAAAAAAAAAAAACAAAGTTTATAAGTTAGGGTCAAATTTTTTTAATCATGATGCTTTGAAAAGTACGAGAAGCATTAGTCAACCCAAAAAGCATGACCAAGAACTCAAATTTCCTTCATGTGTTCTAGAATTTGTTTTGGGAATGCCTTATTCTCTTAATTTGATTTTATGGTATCTTGATTGAAGACTAATGTATTTAAAATAACTCATTAAATGAATATAAAATAAAAGATCACCAAAAATTACGATAGGAATTTTAGCCTTAATGGTGATTTTATTTGGATATTTGTAATCATGACACATCCTCCAATAATTATCCTTTTTTCCCACCATCATTATTGGATCTGAAATGAAATCCTCCTTATGTTATCTGCCCTAGTGTGAGATACCTGAAATTATTAATCATAATCATCAACATCACTTAACTACTTTATTATTATCAATTACTTGAATTGGTGTTATTCCCGAACTTTCACATAATTCTCACGAAAGTATGTCTATAACAAACCTTATCTATAATATAAGAATGTATACTCCTTTTAACTTATCATTGGTAGAGTTGATGGGGTTCTATCTGAAACTTTAAATTTTCTATGTGAATCTTTTTTATCATCCATAATATTATGCAATTCAAGATATTAATATACCATGTTCACCCAGCTAAATAGCTTTAATGTATGAAAGTTTTTCAATTCAGCCTTGCGAAAGTTTATTTCCTTTGAAAGCCATTTGTAAGTAACTCCATCGTTGAAGTTAGTTCCTCCTAAAAGTTTCTTACTAATTGAGAGTTGTCTAACCAAAGTGATCCCTTTATTTTGATGAGCCCCTTCGGTCACATCATCAATTTTATGTAATGTCTGAATTTAGGGATTTTCTGGTAATTTTTAGGGAGCATTCAAATTTCCTATTATTTTCATCGATTTTATATTCTAATCAATTTAATTTTCCATCCATATTTCTTTCCATTTTTTTCTTATTTTGATCCATTTTATTTTCCATATTGATCAAAACATCCTTTTCCATTGACCTATGATTCAACTGGTTAATTTGGCTATCCAATTTCGACAGTTGGTTTTATGTCTCTTCAATTTATTCATGAGAAATGTACGAACAATGTATAGGTTTAATTTATGAATTAATTTGCTGATCTTAGTTTTGATCCACGGGACAGGGTTATTGGGTCATAAGGGTAAGGGATCATTGGGTGCCAGAACTCTCTGATATACATGAAAGGTCCAATAGTGGTGCTAAGTAAGTAGGATCAACCATACCCCTCATCGCATTTCCTAAATATATAGGTAGAAGAAAATGGTCTCCTTGACTGCTATTTTTGATGTACTATAGTAGTAAAATAGCTAGAAAGGCTATGTAAGTTTAGTTTCATGTATTCCTTGGGAGCGGCCTATATACCTAAAGGAGCATGAAAGTGATATAATGTATATAAGTATTATCTAATGTAGTACGAAAAAAATGAGTACCAACAAGGGTTGCAGGTGTTTCCAACAACGGTTATAGGGGTTTCCAACAAGGTGCACCATGTGCATTTCCTTCATGTATTCTTCCCATACTAGGTATTTTACCTTCTAAAAAATAGATCCCTATGATATTTAAACATGTTGGAACACATATGAAATAAATATTTAACAAATGATGTTACTCTGCCATAAAATATCTCAAAATCACCCAAAATGCCAAAATATATATTTCATAAATTGTAATGAGTCAAATTATTAAAAAAAATGAGATGTCATTCACTCTATTTCCATAGGAATTTGAAAATGAGACTAGAAAATTATTGAAAATGCCTTAAAGTGAAAATTCTAAAATGGCTATTTTAATTTTGATTTTAGAATTAATTAGAAAACCTGTGTACCATAGGTGCTATCTTTAAATTTATAAAAAACTTCAGGGTGAATAATTTCCCACCAACAATAGGATAGTTCTGATTACTTTCCACAAAATTTCACTATCTATAGTCTCCTAGAAAATAAGTTATGGTGAACATAAATAGATCACTGGTTTAAGTCTAATTTCAATATTAGTCACAAAACCTAACCTCCATAAGTTATATATTTGAAATTGTATAAAATTAAAACTTCAAATTTTAACCATATTTTTCTATATTGCGCCTTAGTCTCCTCAATTATTTCTATTTGAAACTTAACAAAATAGCAGAAAAAAGATGACTCATATGAGACTAATTTCAATATTATTCACAACCCATATATTCCATAGGATATATTTGTGGAATTATCGTGAATTTTAAATTGAAATATTTATCATATGTACTTTTTTATTTATCCTTAGTATTATCAAAATTTCACTATTTGAAGCTTCCTAGAAAAAAGGGTAATATAAAAATTTTCAACATGTCTTACTTGAGTAAAAACTTTGGATTGTATGCTCTAATATGAAATGTTATGATCCATGGTCCTTGAAAATGATAGGAACTAGGTGAACAACGTCCACTTTGAGAGAGAAATCTCCTTTACAATCAATCAAACTGTAAGACAAGATATAATGATCGTAAGCCTAGGTCAGCTTTGTGTGTATGTATATCTGTGTAGGTGACAAAGGGTATATTTCTAAGAAAGTTTGTAAGGAAATTTTCTAGAAAACCTACTAATATAACAAGTAAAATTATAATAAATTATTAGAAGGTATTGAGCATAGAGTTGACAGGGAATTAATAACGTTGGGAAATAACATTTACTTTAGAGAAATGCATTTGAAATTTTTTATGTAATAGGGACATTTGCACATTAATGTTGCACAATTTTTGTTTCCCAACGGGAATTGATATGTACTCTTACTATGAGAACTCCCTCTTACTTCAAACAATCCTCCTGATCTAGTTCTTATCTATGTTGGCTTTGGTCTTTGACTTCCTACTAAACCAATGAGCTAATATCATCTCCATGTAGGTTTTTCATGCACTACTCTCAACCCCCTTTTAGATTGAACACATGCTACATTTCTTTCTTAACCAAGTAGAAACCTCTTCTTTCATCCACTCCTTTGGTTCTAATACCAATTGTTATAAAATAGGGGAGAAATATTAAAATACAATAGGTACACATAAACACCAACCATAATAAATTCACAAGAAATAAAATTCAAAAGGTTCATACAATTTGGGTTATGATGGTGTTCACAGGCTATATATAGAGGTGCTAGTAAAACTATGGACTTCAACAAAAAATCATTTTTACCACTCACGCACTATAAAAAACATAGTTTATACATCAGCTCGAAACCCCTCAATCAAGGATTTTCTTGAAAAATCGTTCACTTACCACCAAATAGACCATGGTAGGGAAAAACCCAAATGGAAAAATGTTGAATTTCACATTTCTTTCACCATAAATTCAACCTTAAGTTTGATGACGACTTTCCCCTATGAAATTCCCTTCTTCTCTCGGCTTGATATAGAGTGCTCTATATTCTCAAACATGTAACGGAAATGACTCTTTCCAATACACAATATTTGACATAAAAAAACTGTAATTAAGATATTAAAGGTAATCTGGTTCTCCAGGTCTATATTTCATTCTCATTAAAATGTAAATAACAGAGAGAATAGAGTGCACAAATTCCTCATTCAATACAGTAATTTCTATTGGAAACATATTAAACAATAAATACCAAATCAATTTCAATCTCCATATATTAATATGACTGTTAACAAACCTAAAAAAATCACATGTAATTAACTATATGACACACACTTACAAATTCTACTTACTGATTAATAAACACTTGTCCAAGAATCATGTTTAGTTAACTACTAACTACACATGCTACAGCTAGTTCATACAGATTCACATAGATTGAGGGTCAATTGCCACATATTGATCTCATGGATGTATTAATTTCTATCCATTATCTTTAGTCAGATGCATAGAAAAAAATAGTGCACCCTTCTCCACCCCAAAAACTTCAAGAAAATGTTCCTCCTTTTCAAAACTAAAAAAAATTGTCAAAGAAATGAGTTCGCCAATGTGAACCAATTTCCTCACTCCACAACATCAGGAAATAAGATCTATGTTTTTAATATAATTAGCTCTAACTCCCTATGAGAAAACAAATCCTATCCGTAACTATTTTAAATTTCTTTTAACTAGATGTTGCTAACTACTCTTAACTAAATATCCAAAAAAAATCACAAATAAACCTAAAAATGTTATATCCTTGGCATGTGATCGACCCATCATATTGCTAGGCTCTTGGTCTGACTTTAGTAACTTATCATGTTTATGTGCATGACCTAATGCACCTCATTAGAGTCACCAAGAAAGAATAAATTTATGAGCTCCTACTCATAAGATCTTCTATAGAATGACCTGCTCTCTATAGTGTTGCTTCATCTATCTAAGTAGAATCCCCCATCGGACGGTTTTTCCACTTCACTCGATACTCCAAGAATTATTTCCTTCTTATATTCTTGGCAACACATGTATCCAAAATATGTTTAGGCTCTAAACTCTTTTCCAAAAGATTTTTTTTGAACCACTGTTGTTCCTTTCCTTCAGCATGGTCAAGATTCCCAGAAGTTTGATTTGCATCACCAACTGTGTAGGAATACAAACCTGCTACATTAAAAATGGGTGAAATTCCAATGCTTGGAGGTAACTCCAGCTCATAAGAATTCATTGAAAAATTGTAGAGGATCTTACAAGGTCGTATCTTCTTCATTTTCAATTTTTTATATTCTCCCCTTGGAACCCTCTCCTTTATTATTTCAACTAGGACCATGTCTCCCACTTCAAATTTTACCTCTTTCCTTTGTAAATTTGCTCATTTCTTATAGATGTAGCTTGTGTCTTGTAATATTTTTTTTACTTGCTTGTGTAGCTCAATCATGGCTATTGCAGAATCCTCTCCATAAAAAATTCTACGCTCAAGCTTCCCTAAGTCTCTTAGCTCACAAATTCCCCTCGGATGCATGTCGTACAAGATTTGAAATTGCCTCTTCCCATGCTCCTATTTGGTGAGTCATTATAGACAAACTCAACCTGCGCTATCAAATGATCCCATTTCATGCGTCGATCACCTACTAAGATCCTCAACAAATTACCCAAACTCTTGTTCACAACGTCTATTTACCCATCATAATGGATGATAGGTTGAGCTAAGAATTATCTTAGTGCCAAGTTTCTTCCATAAGGTCCTCCAGAGATGTCTTTTGAATCTTGTGTCCCTGTTAGAGATTATAATTTTTGGCAAACCATGCAACCGAACAAGGTCATCAAAAAACAAATTAGCCACATGGGTGGCATCACTAGTTTTGTAACACCGAATGAAATAAGCCATATTAGTAAATATGTCCACAACTACAAGGATTGAATCAGTACCTCGTTGAGCTCTTGGTAAACCTTGAACAAATTCCATACTCACTAAATCCCAAGATCTATTTGGAATGGGTAAAAGCTTGTATAATCGAGCATTATGAATCCTCCCTTTCGCACATTGACATTCCATGCACTTACTCACATACATTTGTGCACTTGCTTTCATATTAGACCAAAAATAGAAGTGACTCAGTTGACCAAGTGTTTTCTCAACACCAAAATGTCCATCGAACCCGCGATTATGCTTTTCTTGGACCAAGTTTTTCCTCATTGAGAAATTGGGAATACACGGTTGATTTTTTTTTCAACAATAGTCCATCCTGCAACATAAACTCTTTCCGTGGACTGTTGTCCCTATTGACTGGATTCTTATACGCTGCAAAAGCTTCTTTAAAATTAGCATCAATGTCATAGAAGTCCTTCAAACAATCAAAGCCTTAAAGATTTTTATTTGACTATCCTACGTGTTTGAACATCTCCTACGCAAGGCATCGAAAACCTTACTTGCCTTCCCAATAATGTCCTTCAAAACAAAAGTGAAAGTTTGAAGGAAGTCCACCCACTTTGCATGTTTATGATTCCAGTTTTGTTGTTGCATAATGTATTGTAAGGTAGAATTATCTGTGTACAGAAAAAAACTCCTTAGGCATCAAGAAATGCCTCCAATGCTTCAAATCTTGAACCGCCGCATAAATTTTTTTGTCCTAGGAAGAGTATTTTTGTTTTGACTCATTTAACTTTTCACTAAAATATGAAACAATCTTATCTTTTTGGCTCACTACAACTCCAATGGTTGTCCCACTAGCATCATATCTTACTTGGAAGGGCTAATTAAAGTCTAGCAACTTCAACACGGGCTTCTCAATGACCTTATTTTTCAATAGTTGATATATATATATATATTCTTCTACAATCCAATAAAATGGTTGCCTATCCTTCTTAATAGTGTCAATGATAGGTGCACAAATGCCAATAAAATTATAAAAGCCATGACAAAATCTCACCTCAAAATTGTTTTTATTATATGTTATATATTTTTGAATATCTAAATCAAATAAATTTTATGATAATATATATATATATATATATATATATATATATATATATATAAGTTTATTTATTTAAATTAATTTTATTTTTAAGATATTCTATATATTTTTTTAATATAATTTTATTTATTATATTATAAATTTATAATATTATTATTATTGTGTTTTTAATTAAAGTTTGTAAATTATTTATCAATGTCTTCTTTCATAGAGTTAAGTACTTTCTTTCATAAGTCAAGGAACGTCGTGCTAGAATTTAAACTTGGGAAAAAATATCATTTGGGTTATTAGAAAGAGATTTTATTTAAAGTTTTCTCCATGTATAATTAAATATAATAATAGTTTTAACTCAGGTATAATTAAATATAATAACAGTTTTAATTCAATGAATTAGATAATATCATTTTGTTTTTATGGTGATATTTTATTTACATTCCTCAAACCGTTATAATTCAATTAATGGTTAAATACAGGAGTAAACTGATTGGCAAATAGAGAGGGAGTTATCTGATGTACCAAATAAATGTGCATATCCAAAAGGCAATCTCATATTTCAGTTCAAATAATGTTTGATAAAAAACACTAATCACGTGGCTCGTCACCCAAGGTGCACAAATTCTACATTGCTAATTTTGAACCAACGTAATGACATAACGAAGACAAGCACATGGTAATTAGGTTACGCAAAAAAGCGACCCAAATTTCATAGTCAAATGATTGTCATACTTTCGACGCGCACATATTGCCGTACACGACACACTCACGCACCATATGCCTTTCAATACAATGTGCAGTCATGGTCCCAAACCTACCCTTTACTCCACTCTACTGAACGCGCAAACACCCTCGAATTTAGACGAGTGAACGTGCAAAAACACTCAAATTTCATAGACGGAATGTTTTGGTAATTTTGTTTGGAGTTTCGAAAAACAAGTTTTAGTCAAATTCTGTTTCTGTTTTTTTTTTTTTTAAACTAAGTTATTTATATATATACGAATTCAACACTGAAAATTTCTTATAAAAAATTCACCAATTACAAACATATATATATATATAGAGGTAATTCCAAGTTTTCGTTGATTTTATTTGTTCAAGTGAGTTTTTTACCGGAATGGTAAGCGAGAGAAACGAATGTGACATAACGCAACGGCACTAGCGTTTATTTGTTGAAAAAACGGATTGCAATGTAATAAATTCAAGAACCAGTGGAATGGCTTAGGACTCACGACCTCACTCCACTTAATTCTGAAAAGAATTGAAAAAATTGAAAACGTGAATTGGAGCAGAGAATTGCTGATCTCAATATTACCAAATAGTTAAATATGAATACATTGGAAATATCAACAATAAATGACTGAAGTGAAGTTAAACTACCTATGACACCTAGCACACAATAAATTAAATGAGTTGAACTTAATGGACAGTGAGATTAATATCTCAACATCCCCTCCTAATCTACTGTTACAAGTGGAGGTACTAACAATTCCTAATTTCTTTCTTTGAAATTCAAATACATTCTTTCCCAATGGCTTTGTGAAAATATCTACAAGCTAATCTTTGGAACCACAAAAAGAAAGTGTGATGTCCCCATCATTGACAAGTCCAAGAATGAAATGAAAACGTGTGTCAATGTGCTTGCTCTTTTTGTGAAAAACATGATTTTTTGATAAAGAAATTGTTGAACTGTTATCACAGTAAATTGGAGTTGGCTCCTTCTGAATATTTGAAATGTCTTTCAATAATCTTCTCAACCATACTGCTTGACAAGCTGCTGAATTTGCTGTTACATATTCTGCCTCTGCAGAAGATATTGAAATGATTGACTGTTTCTTTGATGCCCATGAAATCAGATTTGTTCCAAGATGAAAAACATACACTGAGGTACTTTTACGATCATCTAAACTCCCTGCATAATCGTTCTCTGTATAACCTAAAAGTGAACAATTTTTAGAATGTGTATAAAACAAACCATAACCTATGGTCCCTGCAATATCTTTGTTGCAACCTGCTAATGAGTAAGCTTTGGTGATTGCATAAACCTGGAGACAAAACTTGCTGCAAACATAATATCTGGTCTAATTGCAGTTAGATACAACAAACTACCAACTAGGCTTTTTTACAATGTGGGATCAACAAATGGTGCTACATTTTCTTTGCTGAGTTCGGTACCTTGAGCAATTGGTGTATCAGCTGATTTGCAATTGGTCATTTTGAACTTTTGAATGATATCAGTGGCATATTTTTGTTGACTAACAAAAATGCCATTATTAAATTGGTGAATTTCAATTCCTAGGAAATATTTCATGACTCCTAGATCTGTCATATCAAACTCTGTTTGCATTGCTTCTTTGAAATCTTCTAACATCATATTTCCTGTAGAAAGATCATCTACATAAAGGCATACAATAAGAACTCTAACTTCATCAGATTTGGTATACAAAGTGGGTTCATGGCTGCTTCTGGAAAAACCACTTTTGATGAGATAGGTGTCGATACAACTGTACCAAGCTCTTGGAGCTTGTTTCAAACCATACAAAGTTTTCTTCAATCTATATACTTTATGCTCTTGTCCTTTTACTTCAAAACCTAGAGGCTTGTTGGGAATCACGATTGTCGTTAGACCAAAACACGCAGGGGTTAGTCAACGATCGCATCGCCAGAGATAAGGATCCATAAGAGGTGGTTAGCCCATGTCACGAAACGCACGGGGAGTGTTGATTCATCTAATGTCCAACAATCTCCCCCCAATGCGAGTGGGGTGTGTATCGAACTCGTGACCTACGCTCTGATACCATGAAAAGAATTGACTTTAACACATCTGCGTTAATTTTTTTTGCTTGCAGACTGACACGATCACGAAGGGAATAGCCACGACTGTTTGAAAACAATGCAAGGCATAAAACTTGCGTGGGTATGGCGTGTATTCTCGCGCCAATCCTTTGTTTTGGCGTGTTGGCGCGAGTATCAGCTTTACAATCGCGTCAACCAACTTCTCCTCTCTTCTGCTCCTTCGTGGCTCTATTGTTGCTCTCGAAGAAGGCTTATCCGAGCTAGCTCTGATACCATAAAAAGAATTGAAAAAATTGAAAACGTGAACCGGAGGAGAGAATTGTTCATCTCAATATTACCAAATAGTTAAATAAAAACACATTGAAAACATCAGCAATAAATGACTCAAGTAAACTAAAGTAAAACTAAACTACTTATAACACCTAGCCAACAATAAATTAAATGAACTTAACCTAAGGGACAGTGAAATTAATATCTCAAAAAATTCGATATAAGGTTGCAAAGTCCCTCAACTCTCGCAGATACATTTCGAAATTTTGATCCACTATTTTGTGTGTGACTATTTTTCTCCGACCAGAAAAGATGGAATCCAACAGCGACGCTGCTCAAATGAAGTTCGATGAGGATAGTTGCAGGGTTATTCAAAAAATGCAGATCGATGAGGATAGTTGGGTTATTCAAATTAAGGAATCTCTGGACGCTCTACAAGAAGAAGACGAGGAAAATGTGAAAGAGTTCTGTGTGTCCGTATTTAATGTGCCAAAAGAGTTAATTGCAGAGAAGCCAGAAGCCTACATTCCTCATATGGTTTCTATTGGCCCCTGTCACCATTGGAGAACTGAACTCCATGATATGGACCACTACAAACTGGCAACTGCTTGCAGATTTCAGAAAAGAATGAAGGGTCTAGCAAAGTTTCAGTTGATCATTGTGGAGGAATTTAAAAAATACGATTGGCATGTACGGAACTGCTATCACAAGTTCATCGAGGATAAGGATGAAACCTTGGCGTGGATCACACACACGACGACCAAAGTTCTTCCTTCTTGAGTGTTTGCACTTGTATGTTACACACGACGACCAAAGCTCCGACTCGGAGATCAAGCAACCGGCACGTGTATTAGATCTGAGAGGCACCAGTGCCGTGTACAATTCCGTTCTCAGAGATTTGATGATGCTCGGAAACAGATGCCGCTTTTCCTAATAAAAATGATTTTGGAGTTGGAGTTGGGTTCTGAAGCCAAGGCAGAGGAGAGGCTCTCCAGCCTGCTATGTCTAATTTTCGAAGAAGTATCGCGTTTCAGTTTCAAGTTGCCCGATAGGTCAAATCTCCATATAAAGGAAAGCCGGCACATGTTGGAGGCGCTGTACTACTGTATTGTCCCTCTTTCCGACGACGAAATTCCAGTTGGATTCGTCGAGGAAGAAAAAGATGCTCCTTGTCCAGCGGACATGTCAACCGTTACTCCAGTTGAGGAAGGAAACAATTCGCCCGATCTGCAGGACAGTTCAACCATTACAAAAGCCTTCAGTATGCTCTGCCAAACTCTCTCCTCTATTAACATTGGCGTCGCTCGATTTCTCACCATGTTACTTCGGCGAGCGCTGAAATGGAAGCCTTCGCAATTTGTGATGAAGTTGCCCTTCCTCCTTATTCTGACTACGTTTAAAAGGCTCGATGAAGATGTAATGGAAAATTGCGAAGAATCCTACAGCCTTCTCCACACGAACTGAATATTCCTTCTGTTGCTGATTTACATTTTGCGGGAGTGAAATTCTATCCTACTGATGGCCATCTCATCACAATACAATTTGATGAGAAAACGGCCACGCTTTACCTCCCCAGAGTAAAGTTAGACAGTAGCACAGAGGTAATCCTGAGAAATCTGGTGGCATTCGAAGCTTCTGCTGCGCCTGCTGGTACGCTTGTTCTGAGGCGATATACCGATTTCATGAATGGTTGGATCGACGGAGTAAGAGATGTGAAATTGTTGAGAGAAAGCGGGATTATTTGTAAGCACCACGAAAGTGACGGAGAAGTTGCCAGCCTATGGAACAGCATGGGTAAGTGCGTTCGTCCTAAAGATTCTGGAGATTTGGACAAAGTAATAAAAGATTTAAATGGCTATTATAGTAGAAAATGGAAGGTTCTGGTGGTAGTTTTTGTCAATAATCAGATTTTCAGCTCGTGGAAACTCCTCTCTCTTGTAGCTGCAGCGATACTTTTGATCACTACTTGTTTGCAAGCGTACTGCTCTGTCTATACTTGCAAAAACTGGGTAAAGCAGTAGAGTTACGCACCATAATCTTGCCCGCTGTTGAGAATGAAACCTTGCAGCAGGGAAATGCAAGACTGCTGTTTCTAATATTTCTGTTCGTCAGTTCTTGAAGTGTGGTTGTGGTTTGATGTGGACATCGTTGCAATCCTGAAAAGGGCAGGTGTTTTTATTATGCTGCATAGCAGAAATATCTCATCTCTATTTTGCTCTCGGTATAACGGTAATATAAGAAATAATTCTCTCGGTACAAAGGAAATATAAGAAATCCACAATTATGTAAGTTTTTAATTCGCTATTTCTGTGAAGTGTGATTTTATAGGTTTTATTTTTATGTTTTTTTTCTTAATATTTTCTGATACATATATATATATATATATATGGTTTTAAAATATTGAGTATTAGTTATATAAAATGTTTTTTTTTAATATTTTGTGATACATAAATATAAATGGTTTTAAAATAT
Source organism: Pinus albicaulis (assembly GCA_034641835.2). Lineage (NCBI taxonomy): Eukaryota > Viridiplantae > Streptophyta > Pinopsida > Pinales > Pinaceae > Pinus > Pinus albicaulis. The sequence goes on from CM076571.1 coordinate 893,612,413, forward strand.
TCCGTATTATTTATATAAATTAACCACCATTAAAATATTTAATGCCTATTTATGTGACGTTGAAATTATAAAGTGAGGATGAATTGATGGCAGTAAATACACTGTCGGTTTTCTGAAGAAAATGGTTTTAAAAACAATTTTTTTTCGTGGAAAAAAATATTCTCAGATTTTCACGTCTCAACCGCCAATAGATTTTTATTTTTTTTTAAATGGAAATTTTCAAAGACCTATTTCCAAATACAGCACGCTTATTTATGTAAACACATATAAAGTCAAAGTGTATCCTTATATTAGAGATGATTGATAATTAAAATAAAATTATAAATGCAATAGTAAAATAAATGAATCATTTTCAATGTTCAAACTGTTATATAATTTTTTAAAAGGTATTTATATTTTTTAAAGCTACTTATGTGTATTTTAAAGATATATATGTATTTTGAAATAAATATTTCAAACTTTTATTTATTTATTAATAATTATTCATTTTATTAATAATTTTATGAAAAGATTTTAGAATATTTTTTTTAAATATTAGTTTAATATTAAAAATTGAAATTTATTTAAAAATAGTTACTTCATTTTTGTAATAAAAATGATTATTTTAAAAAATTTATGAAAATATTAGATATAAACAAAGGTTATGGTTTTTTAAGACATGTAATAAGACTAGTTCATAGTATTGACTGATGATATTTTGTAATAAAATTTATTTATAAAATTTCTGTAGTAAAATAAGAATAAATTTTTATCATTAATTTTTTTTTGTCTTTTTTATATGTATATATATTTATTTATATGTTATTTTTTTTATAATTATTAAAATAAAAATATTTTAAAATAAAATTTAATTTAATTAATATTTCCTTTTTATAATATGAAATGTAAAATATGTGATTTCATATCTCTTAATAGTTATTAGAAATTTATTTTATATAAAAACAATCACAAATCATATATATATATATAATTGTCAATGTATTCATAAAATGAGAAATTGGTTATGTAATTCACCAAGAGTTTTTAAATATTAAAAGCAAGTACGCTGCAGTGTACGATTTGGATAGAATTTTTAATCAAAGAAAAAGCTAAACTAAATAAGTTGGAATATTAAAAATTTGTGAAAATATGATTACAATCACCATTTCTCAGTAAAACAAATGAAGATCGTATTCCGTGGTATTTATCGTGACTTTTGAAAGTATTATCATCTAATTAAAAATTAAATTATTTTTCTATAATCGAAATTTATACATAAAATATTTATTTGTTTGTTTATAATAAATAAATAAATGTTTATATAAAATTGATCATTGAAAAAATGATAACTAGGTACAAAGGAATGTATATATGACGACGTGTTTACAATATTAGAAATATGGACATGTTTCTTGAATTTGCGATCTCTATGCTTTATAGAACGTGCTTTTCTAATGTTTTATTAGAAAAACATTCCATTGTTATTTAACAAACTAAGTGATATATTTTGATGTTCATTGAGTAAATGGAAAAGCTATTTCACTGGAAATTAAGTGATACATTTTGACGTTCTTTGAGTAAATAGAAAAAGTATTTCACCAAAACTTGAGGATATATGTAGAAAAAATCCTTGACCATCGAATAATATTTACGAGAGATCACTCAAGATTTTAGTGGCCCATCAATGAAATGCCATTCATATTTCTATTGCAAATGGGCAAGACGAATTATCACATAACTATAAGGCTAAAATATTTGATGATTATAGGATTAAAATATTTGATGATTATAGGATATTGGTAAATAAGAAAATATTTTGGAGGTTTAAACATTTTGAAAACCAATAATTTATTAATTTAGAGAGATGATTCAAGTTGTTTCTATGATAAATTTGAATATGATATAAAAAAATGTAATGCAGGAAAATGAAATATAAAGTATATTTTACATTATTTCTCATTCCCAATATATAAATGAGGGAAATTTATTGAGAAAACTCAGAAAATTGTAAACATAAAATTGTTTTGGTGCGTAATTATTTTTATATCATTTGACTTTTCATTTTATATCTTTTTAAAAATACTAAAATAATTATATGCTCAGAATTATTATACATTTTATTAATTAGATTGTGGGTATGTTTCTACTCATTAATGATATAACTTATTTATTGAAATAGTTCATGAAAAAAATGTTATACAATAAATATATATAAAAAAGTATGTGTTTAAATATATATTAAAATTGTCAACAATGTTAATATAAAGATAACATAAAAACATCATATATTGATAAGTAAATTATGAAAAAATAAAAATTGTAATGCATTTTCTTGGTAAACCACCATTTCTTCCACCATTTTTTCCATCTTCATTCTAAATCTGATTTTACTAACTTAGCAAAAATAATGTTTGTGCTTTATGAATGTGTGCATGGTATTTTTAAGTAAAAATTGTCATAAATTACCCAACAAGAACATACCCACATTCCTATTGTGAAGAACTATGTTGCCAAATAGGACTGCATACACATTCCTAATGGGAAAACACTAATTCTCTCTCCCCTCTTTCATTCTACTCCTCCTCTCTCCATAATGTGTGTTTTCTCATTTGCTTGCCATATCCCCTATCTTCCTCTCTCTCAACCCTTCTATCTCTCTTTACCTCTCTCTCTTTCCTCTACTTTATATCTCCCTAACCCACTCCCTTGTTCTCTTCCCATTTCCCTCTCCCTCTCTCACATTTTGTCAAACTTTACCTCTCTCACTCCCTCTATATATGTATCTCTCAATCATATTCACTCCATCCATATTTATTACTCTCCCTCCCTCTCTTTATCTCTCTCTCTCTCCCCCCCCTGTTAATCTCTTCCTCACTCCATCCCGAAATGTCACAATATTTTTTCCTAGCTTTATATCTGCTTCCTTCAATTTATGTCTCTCTTTGTAACCCTTACCCCCTTCTACCATTGTTCTCTCTGTATCTCTCCTTCTCACTAAATATTTCCCACAACCCACTTAACCTCTCTCTCTTTCTCCCCCTTTCTCTCCCAATCATTCCATTTATCACTCAAACCCCCATCTCTCTCTCTATCCTAACTATCACCTCTCTCACTTTCTCCTCTCTTTCTAACTTCCCTTTCTCACCCTCTCCCACTATCTCTTAATTCATCACTCCCTTGCTCTCTCCCCTTCCACCAAATTCCCTCCCCCCTTCTCTCTCTCTCTCTCTCTCTCTCTCCCACCCTATCCATCTTTCGATCCAACCACTCTCTCTCCTCTCATGTACTTCTCCTTCCCCATTTTTTATCTTCATATATATCTATATCTTCATGTATTTTAATCTATACTCCACTCCCTCGCCACTCCATCTATATACCAATCTCATCCATTTATCTCTCACCCCTTCATGCAACTCCTTCTCTCCATACATTTCTCCCTTTATTTATTTATCTGTACCTCCTTATCTCCTTTCTCCCCACCCCTCTCAGACTCACTTACTTGTTCTCTCTTTCACACTCTTTCATCAAATCACCTTGAAAATGGTAAGTTTCAATTAATACAATCCACTTTGATGGATATAAATGCAAAGTAAAAGATAAGATATTCTCATCCTAAGATGATGTCTCCATGGTATATATATAAGAAATAAATGGTATAATTATAATGAATGGGTAAAATAAAAATTTCTAGTTTTTCTACTGATATAAAAAAAATCTTATAATGAATTCTTATAGGGCCTTGATATAGCCTCCATCTATTAAAAATATTTTCCTCAAAGCTTGTAATTGAGGATGTTCCTTCAGAAACAAATTATTTTCCTATGTAGCTTCATATAGAGGCATATTATTAGACTTTATAAGATATTTTGTACTAATTGAAATACAAATATATAGATAATTTTGATCTTTAACCTTTTCCAATTCAAGAATCAACATCCCTTCTTCATTTAATTTTAGAAGTACTATTTGTATTGGCATGGTTTTTTTGAAAATCCATTTAAGGAAAGATACATGAAAAACCTTATGAACTCAACAAGAGGTAAAATATAACATATATTCCACATGTGATAATGTTTCAAGGTCCATAAAATTTTGGAGCTAATTTTTTAGTCTTCTTTTTCTCTAGTATAGATTTCTTATAAGGTTGTGTTCCCAAAATTAACCAATCATCCTCAATAAATAATATCTCACTTAAGTGTTCATATAATTTCTACTTGATTCTATTTTGTTCCATTTGGAGGTCTTCCTTATGATTTCTTAAAACTTTTAAATAGTCTTCTGCATATGTGACTTTGTTTCCTATACTTGTTCCAAAGAGTATGAGATACGAAGAACTACATATCTGTAAAGGGCCTCCAATGGTGACATTTTAATTCATGTTTGATATGTACTATTATGACACCATTGTAAAAGATGTAGATGATCCATCCATTGATATTTATTCTATAATGAATAAGATCATATATAACCCTATAAACATTTGTTAACTATTTATGTTTGATATTTTAAACTAACTGCTAGTGTTGTTCCACTCATCTTCTAGTATTGTTTCATTCTATTTTTATGAAGTTTGGATCTTTAACAATTTCTATCACTTTAGGAATACCATGATTCCTATGGATTCCTTCACTAATTTTTCTTCCACTTTAATTTCTATATATCTTTTGAATACTGCAAAAAAGTGCATAATTTAAAAGTTTATCAATCACCACAAAACATGTACCCTTACCTTGAAAAATTTTGGTAACTCAATAATGAATTTCATTCACATCTCTTCCCATCCTTGATTAGGTAAGTGCAATGGTTTAACTGGCCCTTGAGATTTTACTATGTCTAATATTTCTACTATATCTATTATTTATCTAGCAAATCTAAAATGAGATTTCGATGACTCTCCATTCAAATCCCCATGAAATTGTATTTCCCCATTTTATAGATTATCTCATCTTGAAACCTTTGTATTTTTTCTACCAATTATTTTCAATTCTAATCGAAATGATTACTACAAAATGTACTCTAGGATATCACGGTCCATATTGACGTTGAACTCATTCCCAACAACATATTTTCACCATTTTTAATTACATGTCTAATTTCTTCCATTTATTGCTCATATTTATACTTCACCAAATATTTTCATTTCAATTGCTTGCTTTGAAAAGTCAATGTTGATCACTTCTTTTGTCAATAATACGAATGATTAACCAAAAATTATTTGTGGCTAATATTAATGTAGATGAAATAACATCCTGTAAAATAGAGAATGATGAAGTACCCTCATCATTCCATTCGAAATAAATTTTCTTCAATGTAGATGGTGGTGGACCTATAATGCATGCATTTATTTTATTAGATTTTTGATAATACCTTATAAGTCTCAAAATCCTTTAGGACTCTTGATGTTCTTAGGAATATGACATTGTGTAACAGCTTGGATCATTTGAGGTTCCACCTTAACTCATACCTTTGGTATGAAAAAAATACTTTACTTCTCATTTCCCAAAATCACATTTGGATATTTTGACATACAATTAATTTTTATCAAGAATGTGTAGAACTTGATTCACATGTTAAATGTGGTATTCCAATGATTTTCTATAGATGAATATATCATGAAAAAAACCAACACGGTTTATAATTTATGCTCAAAATTTTTTAATCATGGTGCTTTGAAAAGTAGGAGAAGCATTAGTCAAGGAAAAAATCATGACCAAGAACGCAAATGTCCTTCATGTGTTCTAGAATTTGTTTTGGGAATGTATTATTCTCATAATTTGATTTGATGGTATCTTGATTTAAGAACAATGTATCTAAAATAACTCATTACAGGAATATAAACTAATATCTCACCGAAAATTGGGATAGGGAGTTTACCCTTAATGGTGATTTTATTCAGATATTTATTATCATGACACATCTTCAAATAATTATCCTTTTTTCTCACAATCATTATGGGGTCTGAAATGAAATCCTTCCTATTTTATCCACCCTTGTGTCCAATACCTCAAATTCTGAGTTATAATCATAAATATCACTTAAATCTTGGTTATTGTCAATTTCTTGAATGAGGGTTATTCCTAGGATCTTCCATATTGATCATGAAAGTATGTTGTTAATAAATTATAGCTATAATATAAGAATTATACTACTTTTAACTTACAATTGGTACCAATGATAGGGTTTTATCTCAAATTTTAAATTTTCTATGTGAATATTTTGTTTATCATCCACAATATTATGTAATTCAAAACATTAATCTACTTGGTTCACCAAGCTAAAGTCCTTTAATGTATCAAAGCTTGTCAATTCAAATTTTTGAAAGTTCATTTCATTTGGTAGTGATCTGTAAGTAAATCCATTATTGAAGTTAGGTCCTCCTAAAACTTTCATATTACTGGAAAGTTGGTCAACCTATGTGATCCATTTACTTTGATGAGACTCTTCGGTCACATTATCAATCTTAGATAGTAGCACAATTTAGGGAGCATTCAAAGTGTCTATTATTTTCATCAAATTTATAGTCTAACTAATTTAATTTTTCATCCATATTGATTTTTGTTTCTTTATTATTTTGATCCATTTTATTTTTCATATTGATTAAATCATCCTTTTACATTGACCTATGATCCAATTGATTAATTTTTCTGAGAATTGGTTTTATGTCTCTTAAATTTATTCATGAGAAATGGAGGATCATTCTCTAGGTTTAATTTATGAATTAATTTTTGGATATTAGTTTGGATCCATGGGAAATGGTTACTAGGTCCTAAGGGTAAGGGATCATCAGGTGCCACAACACTTTGCTTTACATGAAAGGTCCAATAGTGGTACTAACTAAGTAGGATCAACCATACCCTTAGCCAATTTCCTAAATACCTAGGTACAAGATAGTGTTCTCCTTGAGTACTATTTTTGATGTACTATAGTAATAAAATATCTAGACAACCTATGCAAATTTAGTTTCATGTATTCCTGGAGAACATCCTATATACCTAAAGGAACGTGAAAGTGATATAATGTATATAAATTTTTATGAACCAGCCTAGAAAACATAAGAAAATATAGGTCAATGACTTAGAAATTAGCCTCTTCGAGGAGGAAACCTCATTTACATTACATAAATGAAAAATTCTTGGATGATACAAATGACAAAACCTCTTTTCTATATATAGGAGTTGAATGGGTCATAATAAAATCCTAGTCGACATAAAAATAATAATGTAAGGACACAACAATAAAAATAGTGGGCTTATATGGGGCACAATAATAACAATATGGGGATAACATGAGAAAAAAAAACAATAAGGGGGCTATACTATCATTAACAATAAGGGGATACACTAGTATTATAGGGACCTAAAATGCCCCTGTCCTTCAAACAACTATTATCCTTAATACTTGATTATTAATGGATGGTTTTGTATAAAATTTTCATCCTCCCATGTGGAATCTTCAGCGAGTAAGTTCTTCCAGTTGCTGAGATACTCTAAAATTGATCGATTTCGTAGTTGTTGGGTTCTTATTTGTATGACTGTTTCAGTTTACAATATGATTTTTCCTTCCTCGTTAAATTCTAGAAATATTGTTTGAATTGGGAGTTTGTCAATTATAACCTTCTTTAAGCATGAAGTATGGAAAAATGGGTGGACTTGAGAAGATGCAGGCAACTCCAATTTATATTCCATAGTATTCATCTTTGCAACACTTTGTAAGGACCATATTACTTTAGAAAAAAATTATTATACTTCTTATCGTGCTTGAGGGACATTGGTTTGTATGGTTGTAGCTGTAAAAATACCTAGTCACCTACATCAAAACTTCTTTCATTGTGATGTTTATTTGCCTATTGTTTTATTTGATTCTACTCCAAATTTAGTTATCCTTTAAGAGTTTTAAAACTTGTTGTTGATGATTGATTTGATCTTCCACTGCTTGATCATCCATATTAGCTTTCATTTCATCCTTCAAACCATCCACCTTAGCCTCTATTTCTACTTTTAAACCATATATGTCATCTTTGGTTTCTCTTTGTGAGATCAAAATTTGTTGCACTTGGTACCATAATTTTGATATATCATACAACAATTCTTCCTCTTCATGTGTCATAGTAGAGTTTTCTGAGGGTTTAATGGATGTGGAATATTTTTGGGGGGAATTTTAGAACCAAATATTGATATATGTGGTTCAATATTCCCTTGGAATCAATTCAAACATAATTTTGAAACATGAATTATGCGATTCAAAAAAAAAAATTACACACCTTTTTCTTTCTTTTGAGGATATTGATATGGAAGGTAATGTATCTTTGTAATTTTGAATCCCAAAGATTTGAAATTTGGTTCTGTAGTATCCTTCTAAGTATTCTTTCCAATGTAACATCTCAGACCTTATTTTTATTCTTCAATATAAAGGTATGACGTATGACCCACAATGACCTAATTATGGACTCGTTCATTACAGTAAAATTTTACGACATTACACGTGTCACTGTTTTGAACTTTGTCTATGAAATAAATACACAGGAAACTAATGTTAGTTCACTTTTAGTCACTTTTTACGGAATTCTAATCCAATGTATGAAACAAAAGTTATGACGATTTTACCTTGGCCGTATGTTTGATATGAAATTATGGAGCCTGCAAAACCATAAATTCTTCTGATCATATCTCTAAAACTGTAGTCAAACAAGATCTGAAATTTTTACACGTTGTTCATTAGGCTCTTTGCACAAATGGGTTTTATTTTTTACTTCTAAACCTTTGTATAAAACAGGCTATAGTGAAAATGATATGATGTCATGTTCGCAGTAGAAAAACCCTTGAATCCAAAGCTCTGATACCATGTGTTATAAAACCAGCTCACAAAATAGAAGAAAAGATAGATAAAAAACTTACAAACTAGCCTCTTTGAGGGGGAAACCTCCTTTACATTACATAGATGAAAAATTATTGGATGATACAAATGGAAAAACCACCTTTCTATATATAGGACTCGAATGGGTCACAATATAATCCTAGTAGACATAACAATAACAATGTAAGGGCACAAAAATAACAATATGGGGTCTATACTAACAATAAAAATAAGGGGATACAATATTATCATAGGGACCTAACATAAGTGTTATCTGATGCAGTACTACACAAATGGGTACCAACAAGGGTTGCATGTGTTTCCAAAAATAGTTATAGGGGTTTCCAACAAGGTGCACCATGTGTATTTCCTGCATGTGTTCTTCCCATACTATTATTTTTTCCCTCTAAAAAATAGATAATTATGATACTCAAACATGTTGGAACACATCAGCCATAAATAATCAAAAAATTAAGTTACTCTCTCCATAAAAGCTCTTAAAATCACCCAAACTTCCAAAAGATATATTTCATAAATTCTAACGAGTCAAAATATTCCATAGGATTTTGAAAATGAGACTAGAACATTATTGAAAATGTTTTAAAGTGAAATTTCCAAAATGGTTATTTCAATTTTTATTTTAGAATTAATTACAAACCCTATCTATCATAGGCTATATTTGTAAAATTAGAACAAACTTGAATGTTAATACTTTCCCACCTACAGTATGATATTTCTCATCACTTTCCACAACATTTCACTATCTATGTCCTCCTAGAAAATAAGTTATGGTGAAAATAAATAGATGGCTCGTTTAATTCTATTTTCAATATTAGTGAGAAAACCTAAATTCCATAACTTATAGCTTTTAAATTGTAGAAAAATAAAACTTCAAATTTTAACCATCTCGTACCATGTTGCGCCTTAGTCTCCTCAAATTTTTCTATTTGAAACTTCACAAAAAATAAGTTATAGCAAAAAAAAAGATGACTCATTTGAGACTAATTTCAATATTAGTCACAAACCATATATTCCGTAAGATATATCTGTGGAATTATCGTGAATTTTAAATTGAAATATTGATCATATGTACTTTTTTATTTATCCTTAGTATTCTCAAAATTTCACTATTTGAAGCTTCCTAGAAAAAAGGGTTATAGAAAAATTTCAAGATGTCTTATTTGAGGAGTAAAACCCTAGGATTGTATGCTCTAATATCAATTTTTTTGATCCAAGTTCCTTGAAAATGATAAAAACTAGGTGTGTAGAAATTTAGAAACCCATTAATGTATTTCTGGATTCTCCTTATCTAACAATTTAATCTTATGTTAAATACGTAATCCTTCCACCTAATTCTTTGCAGATTTTAAATCACCAATTGCAAAACATATGAAGAAAAATCAATTGCACATAAAAATATGTTTTACTAGGAAAGCTTAAAGAAAAAAACCCCAATTATCATATATTATGTATATCAATGGAACATATAAGAATCTCATACCAAGCTCAGATCATAGAGCTCTCAGTAGAATATACAATAGTCACACACAGTCATGCAAAATTTTTTGTATGTATGCACTAGTTTCTTTCCTCCTAATAGCTTGCCTCCACTGTGTAATCCCTGCTGAAGAAGATCCCTGAATGAATTCGACCTTTCCTTTCGTTGACTATGCAATCCTCATTGACATCTCCAATTTCTATGTAGATGCATTGAATGCATCACCATAGTCACAAATGATAGTCAAACATACCCTTTCACCTATCTCTCCACTGGGTCTCCACTAGATCTGACATGCAAGTAGTTAACTATTGTATTTATTCAGTTGCAAATAAGACACTACTTGTGAATTGATTAAATATTTAATTCACTCATCTTTCACTAGTGTATCTTTAGCTAGAACTAGCACAACTGAGTTTAACTCACTTAACTACGTTAAACTAAATAAGAACTCCCATAACTACTCTTCCAACTCTGTTACAACTTGCCACAATCAATTATAATGAATTCCTCCATGCATGAGTCACCAACCACCCTAGGAATTACGTAATACCTTCAGCCCACCGATGTGCCATATCTGTTCACTGAAATCAAGTGCTCTAAGAGAATACATAACTATTTGTTGTCTAATTATTATTAAGGGCTAATAATAATCGACATGCATTATATTTTTAGATTAGTGATCTATAAATAGACTTTGGCCATCTTCTAAAAATAGAAACTCATCTAAAGATTTAATTTGGTCAACCATATAGAATCAACATCCTGCTAATTTTAGAATATGCTCACCATTCTAAAATAGACATACACCTAAAAATAGCCTGCGACCCCCACCTAGTGAATGTGCTTAACTTTCACTAGGCTCATCATCTTGTTGAATCTCAACAAGGTGAACAACATCCACTTTGAGAGATAAACTTCCTTTACAATTAATCAAACTATAATACAATATATAATGATTGTAAACCTAGGTGAGCTTGGTGTGTGTGTGTGTGTATGTGTGTAGGTGACAGAGCGTATAATTCTAGTAAAGTGCATAATGAAATGTTCTAGATAACCTAGTAATATAAAAATTAAAATAATAATAAATTATTAAATTTTTTTAGCATAGAGGTGATAGGGAATTAATAATATTGGGAAAAAACAATTACCTAAGAGGAATTCATTTGAAAAACTTTATGCAATAGGAACATTTTCACATACATGTTTCACAAATTTTTTCTTCCCAATGTGAATTGATATGTCCTCTTACTCTGAAAATTCTCGCTCTACCTCTAACAAACCTCCTAATCTTGTTCTTCTCTATGTTGGCTTTGTTCTTTGACTTCCTGATAAACCAATGAGCTAATGTCATCTCCATGTAGGTTTTTTATACACTACCCTCAACCTCTTTGTGGATTGAAAAAATGCTACATTTATTTCTTAACCAAGTAGGAAATTCTTCTTTCATACATTAATTTGGTTCTAATACTAATTGTTATAAAATAGGAGAGAATTTTAAAATATAACAGGTACACATAAAAACCAACCATAATAAATTCACAAAAAGAAAAAGTCACAAGGTTCATACAATTTCGGTCACATCACCATGTAATAGCTAGGCATTCCATTATGTCTTTTTTTTGTAAAGTAAAATTCTATTAAGCTTTAAAAAGAGATATAAAAGTAGTTTATGGTTTTCCATGGTCTTCCAGTTAAGAAACTAGACATTTGGAAGGTACATATCTTTTCCAACATCCAGACAAACTATTTTTGAAAGCTTATGAAAAAGCATAAAGATAATATTGTTTAGTTAAGATGCCTAATCTACTAATTGACTTAGAAAGAAAGTTTTGATAAAAAATTGAAAGACTAGAGAGACTAGAAATCATTATTTTAATTTGGAAGAATCTAATGTATCCTTTGTGATGGGATCCTTACTGTGGCTAGGAGAGCATCCTTGATCTAAGGGGAGGACTAGATAGTCATTAGTATGGCCTACCCTCTTATATAGGTTCCTCATCATCATTTGTAGTTTATCCAACATAAGAAGGATTTCCTCTACCTCATTTTGATCCAATAAGACCCAACCAAACAATAGCTTTAGATGTTATTAAATGTAAATAATATACATGTACTCGCTATAGTGACCCATGTTATGTCCATTATCAGGCACCCAATTAGGTATTTCCCTAAGCAGTTAAGAATATGTCAAACAACCACATTTCCTAGATATGTATCACTCCATCTAAGTGATTTAACCTGCAATGGCCTATGAGATATTACTTAGGGATCTTTGTGCTAAGCTCTATATCCACCTTGCTCCTAAAAAAATGTAGTCCCTCAATGAATTTTAGACCAATGAAAAGGAATTGTGAGTTGGTAATTGTGACAAAAATAAAATATTGATAGAGGGAAGTGTCTCCAAAGCATGGAGCCTAAAGAAAAATATATCTATGTGGGATAAGAAAGGGAGAGACCAGCGAAAAGGAAACTAATTTCAACGACCAAATACCGAGCAAATGTAGAAGAGAAGCCAACCTAGGGAGGAAAAGCCATAATAGAGTAGTCAAAGTAACCAAACAAGAAATAAAATAATAGAGGAGAGACATTTTAGTGCATATCCTGCCAAGATGAGAGGGTTGTGGAAAACAGGGTTAGAAAATCCCAATGGTCTTGCACAAGGAGAGGACCAAGAATTAAGGAAAGAATATAGAATAAAGATATTAACCAAGAAAAAAAAGTTCACCTCCCTAAATAGCTAGAGCATTATATAACCCACGAAGTTTGGGGATGCCTCTCTCTTCAATTTCTTGTAACCTAAATTTACAACTCTTGCATGTAAAAATAAACCATTTTTTCACTTAATTGTCCACTTCTCGATTTGATTAAAGAAATTCAAGAGGGGTTTGGCTAATAATAAACACCTCAAGTTGTGGTGAAGTTCCCAATTTGCGGAGAATTGAAATGAAAAAATTGCATTTGATCTCCTTTATAACATGTTTACTCTTTAAAGAATACGCTTACATCACATCTTAACCATCTCGCATTTTCTTGGAGTATAATTGCATCTTGTATGAGCCCATTCACATGATCTCACTAGCCAAAGAAATTCAATAGCTATGATGATTGTGGGGAGGGGGCATGGTGGAATCTTTTCCCATGTATGCATGGTGGGATGGAAAGATTCCCCCCCCCACATTCCCCCCTTGAGTCACCATTTTATATGTCATCCACAAAATCTTTGACATTTTTATGCTCTTCTTTTTTTATACCGTGCCCTCACAATGGCCCAAAGAAAACATACAATGGATTCATTATTCCTATAAATAGGCTACATAACACGAGAATAACATGAGAAAAACAATGAGATACCAAAACCTTCAGCTAGTGATCCACTAGTGGTAAATTAGTTCTAGAATTGAGCCAACCTTACCATAACCATCCTAATAAGCAAGAAGTAGGAGTAATTTCATAACAAATTGTAGAATTTATCAAATTTAACACTCACCAAACCAACTTTGTAAGAAATCATGGTAAAGTGACTCTAGGATTGAGCCTAGAGTACCCTAACCACTCTAATAAGCCAAAAAAATAAGCGTAACTTCATCACAAATTGTAGAAATTCTCCAATTTAACACTCCCCAAACCAACTTTGTGAGAAATCAAATGACACCAATAATAAAAGAGAAGAAAGCTTTTGCTCATAATAATAAGAAAGTAGAAAGAATGTAATCCTTTAGTATTTTTCTTTTTAATTTGACCCACACAATTATTGATCAAATGGAATATTCTATCATTTAAATTTCATTTTTAACTATAAAAATAAATAATATATTTGAAAAAATGTATAAAATATGGCATTGCTAACCAAAAAAAACCATCGTGTGATTTTTTTGGTTCTCGATTATGGAATGTTATTATTAAAGAGAAATATGTGCTAAATCTCAATTTGGTAGATTGGGTTTGGAGATGTTCTCTTGAATCCAAAATGGCTTCTACATTTGGCTTATTTTGATGCAAGCCAAGCCATGGCTTTGTGGTAACCTCAGGTGGGTTGTGGGTAGGGGTGATTGCATTTCTATTGGACTTGATGCCATCAAAAGTGTTTGTGGCAATCGTCTACTCTCATTTCCAATTCTATAGTCCTTTTGCAACTATGGCCTAATGCCTCTCGTTCACATTTGGAACTGATGCTCTGTTTCTTTCTCACCATATGGTTAGCCTTCCTCACAGGACCTTGGGCTCCCAAATACTCTGGCCCGAATGGGAACAATTCAAAGATATGCTTCGTCATGCTGGCATTGTTCTCAATGGTACGAAAGATCATCTTGCATGGGGTTGCTAGGGAAGTAGGGGGCAACATTCTGGTCCATGAAATTTATTCTTACATCACCCAGGATTTGTGGATTGCACAATGTGATACCTGGTTGGAAGATATGTGGCGATGGGATGCCCCTCTTAAGATGTAATGATTCTTTTGGCTAACATGTTATAATAGAATCCTCACTTGGGAGAATCCCGTGCGGAGGGGATTTCGAGGTCGAGAGCTTTTCTCTTTATGCGGATCTGCTAATGAAGAGGTCGTCCACCTATATTTTGGATGACCTTTCACTAAAATCATTTGGATGGAAGTTATGAAGTCCTTGAATATTCAAGCAGTGACTGTTTCAACATCTATTGGTGGTTGTTTTCCACAATGGATTATAAGCTACAAAGCCTTCATATGCTCCCTCTTTACATTTTTTAGTGCATATGGCGGTGTAGGGATGCCATCAGTTTTTATCTTGTTATCTCTGATGTGTGTTATACTGTATTGGAAGTTGTGGGTTTCTTCTAGGAAATTGGGCCCTATTTTCCCTCTCCATTTCGACAATCTGTTACGTTCCAAGAATCTGTGTAATCTCAAATAGTTGCCTTAGTTGCATTTTTTGATGAAGCCTGCTCGAAAGGCCTTCGTGGTTGTGGGGTGCCATTTTGATGCGCGCAGGTCTCCAATACCATTTCCATTAGAGTGTTGGGGCTGGATCAAACAACAGAACAGAACTAGTTGCTCTTTGGTGTGTTTTACGATATGCTGCTTGGTTGGAGGTTGAAGAGATCGCTGCTGCAGGATACTCAAAGACTGTCATTGATTGGGTGCAGGGAATTTAATCCTTTGGGTCTCCTGCTTTATTCAACTGGATGTCTCAGATAAGGTAATTGGCAAGAAAATTACCGATAACAATTTACCAATCGAATTCCATCCCTATCGATGAGTAGTATCCTTTTCTTCATCAAATTGAATTCGCTTTTGATAGTCTTAATGTCATTTGACTTCTAATGGTTGGAAGACGGACTATAGCTTAATGGATATTGCAATGTGGTTAATACTTTTTTGACGGTTGGAAAGGGGTAATGATACAATTTAGATTTTGGTTATTCGAAAGTGGGGAGATACCGTACATCAGCATGTGTACTGCTTTTTTGTATGGATATTTGAATGGTTTGTCAACTTGAAGCTATTTTTTGGTTTATATCGAGATTTGAATTGTCAGAGTCCTTGCAGGTTGAAGAACGTTTCCTCTGCCTTCGAAATAGAACCCACCCGAAACCACAGAAACTTTCTCATGAGAAATAGTGGAAATATATTTTGGAGAATCATCAAATCGCTGAATTGTGACTTGTGGCGGACATTGATGCGAGTAGAGTCTAAGATTCATCGCAATGGGTTGATATCCGCGTGGGAGCTTTTGTGGGCATGTATAACATAAAATTGTAAATGTTAGTCGGCATGTATAACATAAACTGTAAACACTGGAGGAGGAGGACCGCGTCCAAAGTCATGATCCACACCAACGTCTCTTCCTTATAATTCGGTGAAATTGTCATAATAGCTCCGGACATACCAATCATATTTGTTATGGTCGGTGAACTTGTCATAATAGCTTCGGACATACCAATCATATTTGTTAAACTTCTTCGTAACGACCAACTGAAAGTTTTACTAATGCTTTCATTATGTATGTTTCCGACTTCTTTTCATTTTTTTCTGAACGTCCTGAGCTTGATATAATATATTTTAATAACGTTTACGAGACACATTGAGAGCTTGTTACTATATGATAGGTTTTAATATATTTTTTTTAAGGGATTCACATTTTACATCATACAAGATATCACAATCTCAAATTTCTTTCTAGAATAATTTTTTTGCTGTGAATTTTGATTAAGAAATTTACAGTTTTGTGCAACTAAACTTTGCCTCCTCAAACAACATACTCAAATTGCCCACTTTTAAACCACTTTCAAACTGATTATAAATGTCCTCATAAGTCCAAGATTCTATAATAAAGTGTCATTCAATTTTGAACTGCACTTGTCCAAAAAAAATATAAAAATTCTTTCTTAAAAGTAGCTTTGAACATAAAGCTCGATAATCATTCCTAAAAATATGTTAAATTTTTTTAGGTTAGCTATTTTTATTATGGTTCAGTATTTAGATTCATAGATGCTAAGGCATTTTCTTAGTGTCGGGAAAATTCTAAGGACTAAATTTAGCAAATAAGTTCATTTTCCATGTCTTTTTTTAGAAAGTTAAAAATTCTCTAATTCCCATTTTTCCTAAAAATGATTCACATAAATTTTATAGATTAAAATTATTTCACTTTATAAAAAAACAATATGAAATCATTGAAAAATTGAATATTATAAAAATAAAATTATTTTACAATTTATACATTAAAGACTAATTAAATACACCAAAATTACTATACTTTAAAATAATTTTAATTAAATTTTATATTAAGTTAAATTATAAATTTCCATAATTATATTAAAATTAATGTTTAATTTTATTGAATTAAAAATATAAATTTTATAACGCTCATAACAATTAATTTATAATAATAACAAATAATTTATTATTTAAAA
Source organism: Pinus albicaulis (assembly GCA_034641835.2). Taxonomy (NCBI): domain Eukaryota; kingdom Viridiplantae; phylum Streptophyta; class Pinopsida; order Pinales; family Pinaceae; genus Pinus; species Pinus albicaulis. Next base: position 893,629,634 of record CM076571.1, read on the forward strand.
ATATATAAATAAACTTTCACGAGAATAATTATTTGAGAAGAAAAAAAACATACTAATGCCACTTACCTTGAAATATTTCCTTCCCAACATTGTCAATGAAAGTTGATCCTAATACCAAGTTTACCGGACGATTTGAAATCCATTGCGCGTTTAGAGTGAGTCTTTCTCTCCATAGCACAGCAATTATTTGGGCTTATTTGCTCCCTCAACATTCTTAACGGGAGTGATGCCATCAATAATATCGAATCTGAATGCCAAGTTCATTATATGATTATGTTTTTTCAATACTCAATTGTGTTTAAAATCTTAATAATATATTATATTTTAAAATTCTTAATTAACTAAAAGTTATTTGTTATATGTTTTATAAAAACCAAATTTGTGAAATACTCATAGATAATATTCATTTGTGTAAGGAAATTTAAATTGAGGTATAATGTTATTGATTTGTGCAAGGAAATTTAAATTGAGGTATAATGTTATTGCATGTGGGAATACTATTATATATGCATGCAAAACAATTGAAATGAATAATGTTACTGCATTTGGGGAATAAAATTATTTATTCCTTAAAGAGGTCGAAGGAACCTTTACATGTTATATGTTATGTTTTGGTATATCCGGATCAAATAAATTTTAGGATAACATAACAATAACAATAACAATATTATTATTATTATTATTATTTATTTATTTAAAGATATATAATAATTTGTGAAATATTTTTTTAATATAAATTTATTTATTACATTATAACTCAATAATATTTAGAAATTAAGTTTTTAATTACAGTTTGCAAATCATAATAGTTTTAAAATTATAATTTTAAATGTATTAATATTTTTCAAAATTATTTGTCAATATCTTCTTTCATAAACTTAAGTATTTTATTTCATAAGTCAAGTAGCATTGGTTCATAAAGTTAAGTATTTTCTTTCATAAGTCCAGCAGCGTTGGTTTAGAATTTAAACAAATATCATTTTGGTTTTATTGGAAAGAAATTTTATTTAAAGTCTTCTCCATGTATAATTAAATATAATAATAGTCTTATTTCAATGATTTAGATAATATCATTTCGTTTTTATGATGATATTTTATTTAAATGCCGCACACCGTTATAATTGAATTAGTTGACATAATTTTATTAATGGTTAAATAAAGGAGTGAACTGATTGGCAAATAGAGGTGTTATATGATGTACGAAATAAATGAGCAAATCCAAAAGGAAATCTCGTATTTCAGTTCAAATAATGTTTGATAAAAAACGCTAATCACATGGCTCGTCACTGAAGGCTCACAAACTCTACATTGTTAATGTTGAGCGAACCTAATGAAATAACGAAGACAAATAAGGCACACAAATTTGATAGTCGAACGATTGTGATACTTTCGACGCTCACATATTGCCGTAGACGACACACCAACGCACTCTATCCCTGTGAACAGAATGTACAGTCGTGGTGAAAATTAGTACATAAATGCGTTTTCTAATTATTAAGTTTTGGTGATTTTGAGTTTAGTTTGGAAAAATAATTTACAACTTATTTTTTTAAATATGTGAATCCAAATCCTAACCCAAAAAAAATCACAAATTCCACATATATATATATATATATATATATATATATATATATATATATATATATATATATATATATTTTATTTGCTTTCAAGTGAATTCTTTACCAGAATGGTAAGCCGGAGAAAAAATGTGAAATAACACAACGTTGGCGTTTATGTGTATGAATGAAACAAAGGATTGCAATGTACGAAATTCAAGAACCTGTGGTTAGGAATGGCTTAGAACACACGACCTCAGCCCACTGAGTTCGATACGAAGGTTGCAAAGTATCTCAACTTTGGCACATACTTTTCGAAATTTTGCTCCACTATTTGGTCTGTGGCTTCTTTTCTCCGACCCGAAAACATGGAATCAAACGCCGACGCAGTTCAAATGGAGATCGACGAGGATAATTGGGTTATTCAAATTAAGGAATCTCTCGACGCTCTACAAGAAGAAGAGGAGGAAAATGTGAAAGAGTTCTGTGTGTCCGTATTCAATGTGCCAAAGGAGTTATTTGCAGAAAAGCCAGAAGCTTACATTCCTCAAATGGTTTCTATCGGCCCTTGTCACCATTGGAGAACTGAAGTCCATGATATACACTACTACATTAGCATCTGTAAGACATTTGTTTGAGAACAAAGAAATATAAGTCATTTTTTTATTTTAGTTATTTTATATTAAATTTTAATGATGAATTGAATTGTCTTACATATAAAATTTAAGGGAAAACTAGTGTGACATGATAATAGTATGTGACAAAAATAATTTGAGAAAATTAATTTAAGACGAAAATATTTTAAGACAATTTTATATTTAAGATGAAAGTAATTTGAGACAAAAAGATTTTAAGACACAACTTTATATTTAAGAAAAAAATTGTTTGAGACAAAAATATTTGGGAAAACCTTATATTTAAGACGAAAGCAATTTGACACAAAACTTTATATATAAGAGAAAAGTAGTTTGAGAAAAAAATATTTTAAGATAAAACATTATATTTAAGACAATGACAATCAAGACGAACTCATTTAAGACAATTAGCATTTAAGACAAAACCATTAGCATTGTGGAACAAAACCATTAGCATTGTGGAAGTTTGCACTGAAATTCCATTAGTGAATAGTGGATAATTATATTTTTAACTTCTGAAAATAGATATTCAAATAACATGATATTTAATAATGTCAATTTTATTTCTTTTATATTATATTTTTCCTTTTTCATTAAAGCACATGTTAAAAATATAATAAATAAATAGACAAAAAAAAATATTATTTTTTGGTTTGCCACTCAAAAGGATTTAACTTTGAATCTCATGTTTTTATATAATACTTCATAAAAAGGTAAATGTCAAATGAGTTACATTCCATGAACAAAAACTGTTTATTTTTTTAAATGTGTGAAAAATTTAAATTGCTTCAACTAAAACTTTGATATAAATTTGCATGAAATTAAATACAATGTATGAATTAAAAAAAATAAAAAAAAATTATATATATATATATATATATATATATATATATATATATATATATATATAATACAAATTCATCCATATATCAATTTTAAACCTTCATTTTTTCTTTTTAAACCAAAAATCAAAATTTTGATTCTTGCATATGTTTTATAGTCACATCTCATTTTTCTTTTCACTATTGAGTAAATATATCAAAGAGATAAATAACAATAATTTAGTTATCTATTAGAAAAAAATTTAGGATTTAATTTTGTTTATTGTAAAAAAAGCTTTCTATTAATATTGTAAAAAATATATATATACAAAATTTTCATCTGGTAGTAAGAAAACCATGAATGCATTATTAAGAAACCTAGAAATATTAGTAATTGATATCATTTTACACTAGGGATTAACTATTATATGATTTATTTTCCTCACTTAAGAGATATATGTAAAGAACGTGTGAAGGAGGTTGAAAGAGTACCTCTAGCATAAAATTTAATTTAACCTAAAGAGCCATTGTCATGCCCCTATAGTCACCCATATCGGAGGCTGACTTGGTGCACCCAGATGGCCCATCACTATAAGTCACTATAAGTTTTTGGTGCATCTGACTCATTTCATCTCATCAATTTTCTCAATCTGAAACTATGCTATTATATACTACACCTCACTTTTTTATATTTCACGATCATTAAAATTCATAAGTTTAACACTTATTGACGTATGTAGCTAGTAATTCCATACAATTATGCCTTAGCATAACCAATATAAAAATGATATGAATAAAAGTTATCTTATAGAATCAACAACCTAGCTGGCCTAACAGTTGTCAATATTCAAATGTGTTACAATAAAGTGAACTGTAGCCTCATATAACAATTTAAATTATAAGAGCACACAATTCGTACAAACCTATCACCAAATTTCCTATTTCTTTTACAATCATCGATGACAACTTTGTGATATATCAAAATTGTTTCACTTGATAGAAATAGTAAGCACTTTCATATTCATGTAATATACGAAGAGTTAAATTAAGTGAAAAAAAGCAAGTTAAGTCTATTTAAATGTAATATTATAAGTCAAGTGAGTCAAAGTTAGAAAGGTGATGCCTTGTCAAGAAAAGCTAAGTGAAGGAAAAGAAAAATGTCGATTTATGTTAAAGTGAAGTTTGAAAATTTTAGTTAAAGTGTCAAGTCATGGTTTGCATGAAGAAAAGAAAGTTAGAGTTTGCATGATTCCATAATTAGAAATTTTAGTGCTTATATACCCATGCTTGGGTCATTGTAATGTGAAGTAAGAAGAGAGAAAAAAAATAACTTTGTGGATGTATATGAGAGAATAATTAATGAATAAAACTTATTTATTCAAGAAGAAGCTTGTGTACTTATTTGTCTTGTGTTTGCATGTTTATATTTGCATATAAATAATAACTGGTATCAGAGAAAGGTTTAGCAAGGTTCAAAGAACCAAACAAGTTAATAAGGTCATGAGCTACTTCGACTAAGAGCCTTGGCTATGGCATCCATTGGTCCATAAGTAGAAACTAGAGCTTGTTGAGAATTTGTAAACCCAACTACTAAAATATTAGGGTGAGTAGCTTATCGAGCCACCACCATATCAAGAGGAAATATCCACCACCACTAACCAAAGAAGGAGTCTCCACCGTAAGTTGTAGCCATAAGGCTCCATAAGAATATGCATATAAGAGCTTTGCAAACTTGCTAGTAGTTGTTGGGAGCCATCGTTAAAGTGAAGGTTAAAATTTTTACTTTTAAATATAATCAAGTGTTTGTGATGTTAATTTCCAGAAGGCTGACGGAATAAATAAAGAAGGTAGAAGACAAAAGAAATGCTACAACCATGGGTTACAAAGTAAGAATGAAGCAAAATGAGAAAGTAAATCGAGAGGAAGAGCCAAAATATTTTGAAGATCTCATAGAGGTTATCTCCACATTAGAGGTATCTAAAAGATATGTAGATCAAGAATTGTAACATACACCATTAACTTCACAGGGAAATGTAAGGAGTTAAAATTTTTTATACAAGTTAATCACCATTACATAGAATGTTTAACAGTTCACAAATGAGAATAGTAAACTCCTTAACCCTTAACAACCTCCATTACAGTATATTCACTTATTACTAAATGATGTAACCATCCATCCATCTCTTTACTCATATAGTCATCACATAATTGCCATTCTGAACATCATAACAAGAAAGAAATGAACCACATCATCTAGACACAATAATCAAATCACACCATTGAACACCAATATACCCTGGAAACCCCGTAGGGTGAAAACCAGCAAACGTTTAATTTTATTATTAAACGCTCGTGAGGGTGTTCAGCCCATCACTCAATGGCTTATAAGGGAGACCATCCTTTAACCATTGTCTATATAATCTTACAAAGAAATATGCAATTATCTAGCTTAAAGCCATTACAATAATTATCACACCATTTACCCTCTGGTCTTCATACCTTTAGATCTTCACATCTTAGTGGCATGGATGTACCTACAAGGGTCCATCGTACATTGGACCTTCTTGCAAATTCACACTCATCTGCACATGTCACCATCATTCCCTGCTATGATGCCTCATATGTGTTGGTTATAGGTCATCACCATAGTTAGTGCTTACGTCGCATAAGCGCACATTCCTGCAAGACAAAGGCTACATCTCCCAAACTTCTTTAGAATAAACTGATACATCAGCTAAGATATTTATGCACGAGATTTACATACATTTAATAAAAATAGCTACTCTTAAGCTGTTACCTTTAGTGCATGGAATGCAAGTTAACATAACAATTGTCTCTTCCATGCATGCAAATGCATACTAATTTCAAAATACTCTCCCTAAAGAAGTGCTTACACAACGAAGCACATAACCTTCTTCAAGAGTCTTCCCAAAGAAAATCTCAATGCTAGTAAGCATGTAATCATATGTAAAAATACACAATTGATAATGTAAATACATGTCTCACTTTCAAGATTATACTAACATTCATATTCATTGTAGTTTTAATACTACAAGCTATCTTTATACATACAAAATGTATATTATTTTTCAATAAAGGCTAATACCTATGTTGCATGTATATGCAAGACCTTCCTACATAAGGAAATTAACATCATAATGATTATAGTATAAAATAATCACTAAGTTTATTTATCTAAGGAATAAACGGATTAGTTCCTTTAACCATGAATGTATTAAATAACTTAACTTACCAACACTATGGTGATTTATTCATGGAATTATTAAATAACTAATGTTTGCAAACACCATGGTAATCTACCCATGGTTTTATGAAACAATCAATCTCCATCAACCCCATGGAAAACTACCCATGGATTTATGAATAATATCCATGGATTTGTTAATTCATTAACCTCTACCACTATCATGGTACCTTATTCACGGATTTATTAAATAATTTACTATTTACAATACAGTTAATGAATAGAATATTAATGTGAGAAACTTCTCTTTTCTTCTCCATTATGAAAATAACTCAAAAGTAACTCTCTTAAATCTATTCAAGAAAAGACTTGTTATCACTTCATAATTTAATGGACTTATCTTCTACTCCCAAGATAAATCCACTCTTATGAAAATAGTCAACAATAAATTTGTTTATCGAATTCCAATAAACTAATGAAAATGCCATTTTCTTGGCATATGTACTTTATATCCAGAAATATAAGAAATATCATTAATATTTCTATTCTCTAATAATCTTTTTGCAGAAAACTATATGATTTATAATTTTTATTTATATCTTTCTGCTCACAAAAAAATATTATTTAATAAAAATTAGCCAAATATTTATCTTGGCAATCATGATATATATAATCTTCTTTTTTTTACCTTTCAATTCAAGGAGAAAGACTTATATCATAAATAAAATAAACCAAATGAAAATTAGCCAAATACTTATCTTGGCAATCATGATATATATAATCTTCTTCTATACCTTTCAACTCAAGGAGAAAGACTATATCATAAATAAAATAAACCAAATGAAAATTAGCCAAATACTTATCTTGGCAATCATGATATATATATATATATATGTATATAATCTTCTTCTATACCTTTCAACTCAAGGAGAAAGACTATATCATAAATAAAATAAACAAAATGAAAATTAGCCAAATACTTATCTTGGCAATCATGATATATATATATATATATATATAATCTTTTTCTATACCTTTCAACTCAAGGAGAAAGACTATATCGTAAATAAAATAAACCAGAGTCACTTACCTTGGTAGTTGACTCTCATTCAAAGGCATATTTGAATCCATACAGCAAGTGTCCAAAACCCTTTGTATGCATGATGCCATGCAATAAATGGGTCTTTTATCCAATGTGTTGGCCCGGTATGCGCACTATTTGAAGGGAGACTTCTGGAGTTTTTTGCTTCAACGTGTTGACTCACTAAGCACACTATTCAACAACTCTAGTTCTTCAAGAAACTCTTCTAACTTTCTTTGCAAGTTACATTTCTTTTTCTTGTCATCATGTAAATTGGAGCAGCTAGCAAGAATTCCATTAACTCTCTTCCATTCAGATGTTTCCTAAACAAGCGCCCACTAGTTAAAGAAAATAGGAAACAGTCATGAAACATGAATATAGCCACGGAGTTTTAGGAGCTATAAGCTCACAAAGTTATTGAAAACAATGCTACGTTTATTTCATAAAAGAGCACCTGCTCCCAACAACATAAAATATTCATGGAGGATGGCTGGTGTCACTGTCGCTAAGCCCAAATGTAAACACTAACAGGGTTTTGAGGTAAGAGAGTCCCCCCTAAATCGACAGCGAATATCATGACTTTTACCATAGCAACACCGACAGGCCACGTTCAGTCATTCCGTAGGGCCTCGATGGCTGATAAACAATAAAAGGAAAGCAACAGCGAGAATCCATGAAATGATTTCAGTGGGAAGCATTTCCATTATGGCTTCTCTCGTCAACTTCAGTGGGAAGCAATTCCAATTCTTTTACAAACCCGGAGATGAGACTGGTTCGAGCTTCTTTGAAATGTTCTGCCATTTCTGGATTCCGCTTTCCCCCAAAAAAACCCCTTAGAAAGAGAGGCTCCCCCCTCACTTAACATCGATACCATCCCTCATAACCAATTCAAGAATCCGTTCATTTTTAAACCGATTCTTGATTCAACTGTTTTGTAAATCACGGTAAAAATGTAATTTATGGGAGCTTACGTGGGTGTTACATACTCCCCCCCTTAAGAGAACACCGTCCTCGGTGTGCTTCTCTCACAGAAATTGAACTTATGCTCATGATATAATAATATAAGCAATCCAAAGGGGCTCCTTCCCCTTGGCAAAGAGACACTTTTGTTTCCTTAAATGTCATTAATTGAGACAATATTGTTTTCATAAGCATGTATAGCGCAAAGAAAATTTCATTTCCATTTCTGACTGCTTATCCCTTATTCAATTCACAAAAGTATAGAAAAATATCTATATGAACTTACCAACCAATCACTATTGGAAGAAATTATGGCTTTTGCGCAAGCTTTCTGAGAATGGTTGAACACCCATCAACACCTGTAATCTATGACTAACAAGTCAATCACATTAGTCACATAGTTTTCAAAATGAAAATGCTTGCAACTATCAAATATTCTTGCAATATATAGAGATATTTTAATCGAAGTACTTCCAAAAGTACTTAGAGATACCAACCCTCTCATAAATGCATCATGTGCACACTATCTTAGCTCCTGCTAAGACATTCAAACAAATTAGTAATAATATGAATGAACTTATACATTCAGTAATTCATTTTAGTATTACACAACTTTCACTTAACTTGTTCTACCATGAGAATCACAATGGTAAACAAAATGCTCCTCCTAATCCTTAGGATCGAGTCATTTGTCACATCCAGACAATCAATCTTTCCACACTAAAATGTCTTTATATTTATCTGGAAATTTAGTCTTTAAAGATATGGTCCTCCCAACCATCAAGTGAGGCAATTACGTCCTCCACTTGCCCCCTAGCTCCAGAATCTAGACAGTGTCATGGGTCAACAGTGGATTCTTCTGCTATGACATCGGGATGGCCAATCCAGTCAAACTCAGAAAAGCCTGGAAGAGAAATTCGGGACAGTCCAGTCCAATTCTCCAATTCCAGTCATACTCAGATGTTTTTTTTGGCTTTACAAGGGTTGCTGTAAGCTATTTTCTACTGGTCCCAACCAGATCGAGAAAATACTCCCCCTTTACCAATTTCACAGAACGCCTACTCCTCCCCGGGGATCCAGCTTATCCTCAGAGGAGTAGGTAACTGTCTTTCCAACTGTCCCCAACCACTTCTTATTCTTGGAACATTTTTACCGTCAGCTTAGAAATATTTTCTTTCATTAATTAATTTCAACAAGTTTGTCCTTAGCTAGTTAATACTAGTTAGCTTTACTGAAGCTGTCACAACTTCCCCCCTGGAAGTAACATACATGTGTTGTACATTATTAAAACATGATACTTTGACGTTTATTGTTGCAATCCACATTGCCATGTTTGCGATGTTTTATTTTCATAGATTTTTTTCTGTTTCTATTAAGCTACCCATGCTTACAATAAGAAACAATACTAATCATAAATATGCATTTCTCAAGCACATATTATCTTATGCAATCATTTTAAGTTCCCACATAAAATTTTGTCACGCATACCAGTATATATAAATATCCATTAATACGTTTGTGTCAACAACGATTAGGGTATGAGTACAACATTTCCAATTCCCCTAATGTTCTGTTCCAAACAGACTGACACACGAATTAATAATCATAATCACTTGTTCACAACTTTCAAATAGCTTTAGTCAAATCGATTCATGCATATAACCTTCGTTAGTTATTCATTCATAACTAGTCAATAGTTTTAATGCATCCATGACGACTCATGCAAACACTAGTTAGTCAACTAGTCATTAAGTTAACTTTCATAACTTGATCCATTAAGGGACGTCATTCAACTCTATCATTCTATAGTAGGAATTTCTTCCTCTTTTTTTTTTTCGCATTCATGCATTAGCTTCACATACCATCACTATACACATTCATCTTTTTAAAGTAGTGCATGGTAACTTAGGAGTTCTATTGCATGCAAAAACAATTACTTCTCTTCAAGCTCAAATGAAAAGTAACTATTTTTCTTTCATGCTTTTATATTTTCTTTCCTAAAGAAATAAAGCAAAATACACATACTAATCTCATAAGCATATTCTTATGCAGAAAAAGTATATTATAATAGCATGTACTTTTTAAGAATTCTTTTAAATGGAAGCTCATGCAATGCCATGTATGTAACAATACATCTTTAAAGGAAATCAACATGCCTATGCATAGACTTCTTAAAATAAAATAGCATAAAATACTTATCTTTATTTTATTTGAAGGACTTCTCTCCCTACTGCAATACTAATCCTCATCAGGAATTCACATTGCTCCCCCACAACAATGGTTTCTTGTAGCAACATCGACAAGATTTTATAGTATGATTAGTATAAGCCTTAATCAATAAATAATCAATCTTTGAGTGATCTTTTAACACCTATTCATGTGCATATATGAGATGTGAATGCAATGTCACAACATGCTTTCTTCTAACATCTCTACATTAGTGTGAGTAAGTAATTATTAATTCATGTCAAATAACTCCCACATTATTATGACAATTTTCACACATGCAAACATTCGTACCAGACGAATCACTATATCTGTTCAGAAATTCCTTTAATGGAAAATGACACAATGTGCAATTTTCTTTACTTAAACTTTAACAAAAGAACCACCACTTCAGATTTTGCCTTTGGAACATGCAAACATAATAAAGCTAACACATTAGCTGTTGTTCCTATGCATACAATGCATAAAGATTCTAATCTTAATTTCCAAACAGAGTACTTAACATAATCGAGTAGGCAAACTCAGGATTCCTCTTTGAGGACACATAACATAATAGGCATGCAAAACATGGTTTTCTTCTCCATAAAACTAAGGGAATAAAACATAAGAATACATGCCTTGAAATATTTTACCCACATTAGCCATGTATGTATTTCAAGGAAACCAAAACATTACTTTAGTTTTGTACATGTGATTCATCTTCTTTGCCAAAGAACCTTTTCTAAAGTATGATATGTTATCATTTCCACATATAGACTTATGTTCTTTCCGATGAAATCTAATACAACTATTGCATGCAAAGAACCTTGTTCTTCTATGATTCTATATGAAAGTTTCTCATGCTTTGCTTCCAATAATTTATCATAGATTGCCTCTTTTATGCATAAAAGTACGCAATATTAACAAGGTTAACTTAACCTTTAATATACCTAAATCAAGAGGTTGACATAATCCATCTAGCAATGTAATATATTCAAGAGGTTATTCTCTTTAGTCTATATTTATTTTCAAGAATGAACTTGGATTACTTTTCATTTAACACACCAATACGAAATCCCTTTTAAAAGAAAACATGCTTCTTATCTTTTCTTAAACAAGATATATATAAAGGCAAGCAAGTTTACTTATTTATGTTTTACTACTGCTCACACCTTTCAAGATACGTACTAGTAATCTTTGCAAGACTCATATGGGTTCTTCTCAGCAAGACTAGCATAGTAGTTTGGTCTTTTACCATGGTATATCTTTCTAAAAGGTTAATCTTGCATATTAAGTAAAACCACATTTTACTCTATATTTGTCTCTTTTAGTTGCAAGATTCACATGCAAGATTTATTTTCAAAATATACATATTTCTCTCAAGAAGAATCAAATGTATATTAGTTAAATTTTCAAGCACACACATGTTTCTTTTCAAGAAACCAAAATCCCATCTGCTTTCATGAAAACTTCAACACAACAATAGAAGTTTTACGTACATGGAAAATACATGTCTTTTTTTTTAAAGAAACTCTAATTCAACAGTTATTTACTTTTTAAGCAGTGTATTTTCCATAAATGCAATAACTATTACTTTCAAGACAATAAAGATATTAATACTTATCTCTTGAACGCATTGTTCAACCTGGATTAGAGATGCGATGCCTTCCTTCACATATGCGCATTTCATCTCGAATCCCTCAATTTCTTTCCGCTAAATCCCAAAGGCGCCAGTTTTTGAACCTTTAGCTCTGATACCACTTGTAACATACACCATTAACTTCACAGGGAAATGTAAGGAGTTAAAAAAAAAAATTATACAAGTTACTCATCATTACATAGAATGTTTAACAGTTCACATTGTAATTTTATAAATAAGAATAGTAAACTCCTTAACCCTTAACAACCTCCATTACAGTATATTAACTTAATACCATACGATGTAACCATCCATTCATCTCATTACTCATATAGTCATCACATAATTTCCATTATGAACATCATAACAAGAAAGGAATCAACCTCATCATCTGGACACAATAATCAATCACATCATTGAACACCAATATACCCTGGAAACCCCGTAGGGTGAAAACCAACAAACGTTTAATTTTATTATTAAACGCTCGTGAGGGTGTTCAGCCCATCACTCAATGGCTTATAAGGGAGACCATCCCTTAACCATTGTCTATATAATCTTACAAAGAAATATGCAATTATCTAGCTTAAAGCCATTACAATAATTATCACACCATTTACCCTCTGGTCTTCATACCTTTAGATCTTCACATCTTAGTGGCATGGATGTACCTACAATGGTCCATCGTACATTGGACCTTCTTGCAAATTCACACTCATCTGCACATGTCACCATCATTCCCTTCTATGATGCCTCATATGTGTTGGTTATAGGTCATCACCATAGTTAGTGCTTACGTCGCATAAGCGCACATTCCTGCAAGACAAAGGCTACATCTCCCAAACTTCTTTAGAATAAACTGATACATCAGCTAAGATATTTATGCACGAGATTTACATACATTTAATAAAAATAGCTACTCTTAAGCTATTACCTTTAGTGCATGGAATGCAAGTTAACATAACAATTGTCTCTTCCATGCATGCGAATGCATACTAATTTCAAAAGACTCTCCCTAAAGAAGTGCTTACACAATGAAGTACATAACCTTCTTCAAGAGTCTTCCCAAAGAAAATCTCAATGCTAGTAAACATGTAATCATATGTAAAAATACACAATTGATAATGTGAATACATGTCTCACTTTCAAGATTATACTAACATTCCTTTTCAAGATTATACTAACATTCATATTCATTGTAGTTTTAATACTACAAGCTATCTTTATACATACAAAATGTATATTATTTTTCAATAAAGGCTAATACCTATGTTGCATGTATATGCAAGACCTTCCTACATAAGGAAATTAACATCATAATGATTATAGTATAAAATAATCACTAAGTCTATTTATCTAAGGAATAAACGGATTAGTTCCTTTAACCATGAATGTATGAATTAACTTAACTTACCAACACTATGGTGATTTATTCATGGAATTATTAAATAACTAATGTTTGCGAACACCATGGTAATCTACCCATGGTTTTATGAAACAATCAATCTCCATCAACCCCATGGAAAACTACCCATGGATTTATGAATACTATCCATGGATTTATTAATTCATTAACCTCTACCACTATCATGGTAGTACCTTATTCACTTGATTTATTAAATAATTTACTATTTACAATACGCTTCTCTAATAGAATATTAATGTGAGAAACTTCTCTTTTCTTCTCCATTATGAAAATAACTCAAAAGTAACTCTTTAAATCTATTCAAGAAAAGAATTGTTATCACTTCATAATTTAATGGACTTATCTTCTACTCCCAAGATAAATCCACTCTTATGAAAATAGTCAACAATAAATTTGTTTATCGAATTCCAATAAACTAATGAAAATGCCATTTTCTTGGCATATGTACTTTATATCCAGAAATATAAGAAATATCATTAATATTTCTATTCTCTAATAATATTTTTGCAGAAAACTATATGATTTATAATTTTTATTTATATATTTCTGCTCACAACAAAAGATTATTTAATAAAAATTAGCCAAATATTTATCTTGGCAATCATGATATATATAATCTTCTTTTTTTTACCTTTCAATTCAAGGAGAAAGACTTGTATCATAAATAAAATAAACCAAATGAAAATTAGCCAAATACTTATCTTGGCAATCATGATATATATAATCTTCTTCTATACCTTTCAACTCAAGGAGAAAGACTATATCATAAATAAAATAAACCAAATGAAAATTAGCCAAATACTTATCTTGGCAATCATGATATATATATATATATATATATAATCTTCTTCTATACCTTTCAACTCAAGGAGAAAGACTATATCATAAATAAAATAAACCAAATGAAAATTAGCCAAATACTTATCTTGGCAATCATGATATATATATATATATATATATATATATAATATTTTTCTATACCTTTCAACTCAAGGAGAAAGACTATATCGTAAATAAAATAAACCAGAGTCACTTACCTTGGTAGTTGACTCTCATTCAAAGGCATATTTGAATCCATACAGCAAGTGTCCAAAACCCTTTGTATGCATGATGCCATGCAATAAATGGGTCTTTTATCCAATGTGCTAGCCCGGTATGTGCACTATTTGAAGGGAGACTTCTGGAGTTTTTTGCTTCAACGTGTTGACTCACTAAGCACACTATTCAACAACTCTAGTTCTTCAAGAAACTCTTCTAACTTTCTTTGCAAGTTACATTTCTTTTTCTCGTCATCATGTAAATTGGAGCAGCTAGCAAGAATTCCATTAACTCTCTTCCATTAAGATGTTTCCTAAACAAGCAATTCCATTAACTCTCTTCCATTAATATGTTTCCTAAACAAGCGCCCACTAGTTAAAGAAAATAGGAAACAGTCATGAAACATGAATATAGCCACGGAGTTTTAGGAGCTATAAGCTCACAAAGTTATTGAAAACAATGCTACGTTTATTTCATAAAAGAGCACCTGCTCCCAACAACATAAAATATTCATGGAGGATGGTTGGTGTCACTGTCGTTAAGCCCAACTGTAAACACTAACAGGGTTTTGAGGTAAGAGAGTCCCCCCTAAATCGACAGCGAATATCATGACTTTTACCATAGCAACACCGATGCCACGTTCAGTCATTCCGTAGGGCCTCGATGGCTGATAAACAATAAAAGGAAAGCAACAGCGAGAATCCACGAAATGAATTCAGTGGGAAGCATTTCCATTATGGCTTCTCTCGTCAACTTCAGTGGGAAGCAATTCCAATTCTTTTACAAACCCGGAGATGAGACTGGTTCGAGCTTCTTTGAAATGTTCTGCCATTTCTGGATTCCGCTTTCCCCTGAAAAAACCCCCTTAGAAAGAGAGGCTCCCCCATCACTTAACATCGATACCATCCCTCATAACCAATTCAAGAATCCGTTCATTTTTAAACCGATTCTTGATTCAACTGTTTTGTAAATCACGGTAAAAATGTAATTTAAGGGAGCTTACGTGGGTGTTACAAGCATAAAAATTTGAGGATGAATGGATCAGGATAAATCTGGTAACACTTCCAAATTTACTAGTAAAAAATTTAATTTTTGGGAACTGTGAAAAATGAAACTTTTCTTCAATGTAAAATGTTGATTGAGTATCAGTCTAATAACCCATATGATAAAGTATGTGATATCTTAGTATTAGATCTTATAAAATATGCATTCGATGAGAAGTCCTTGTGCAACGTAGAAAAAGATACATCTTCCTAGGAGGCATGGAAGACCCTAGAAGTATAATTTGGTATAAAGGAAAGTGACATAAAGAAAAAAATTATGTTATAGTCTGTTGAAGAATCAATATAAAGTTAACTGCAGTTTTAAGATTAAATGAGCAAGACTCCAGGAGGAAAATAGAGCCTGGAGAATCCCACTCAAATGTGGATGGTGTTCATAAAGACTATAAAATTGAAACCCATCATGCAGACATGCATATGGATGAAGACGACACATAAAATATCGTAGAGTGAGAAGTTGAAGCCCCTACGTGTGAGGTAGAGTAATAACATATAAATTCTCAAGAACCCCACTATAACATGGATGGTGAAGATGATGGTGAATCCGACTCTGATGAGATAGATTTGGATGGTGACTTAAAAGTGAGTAGTGAATTGGTGAATCCAGTAATAGTCCTTATTAATGATTATGAACCTTCCAATAAATAAGTGAATAACATGTGTGATCTACTTGGTACAATTGTAGTTTATGATGAACTCTTTACATCAAATTTTGAAGCATTTAAGTTTGAGAATAAAAAAGATAATTTTTCATATGAAGTAATGGTTTATAGAGCTGACTGTGCATCTCTCATGAATGCAACAAAAAATGATGAATTTGGTGAAATTGAAATTATTAATGAGCACATGTATGGTCAGATATATCACCACAAAGTGCATGAAAATTATGTTTGTGAAATTTGTGGTCTCTTTCTCGAAACAAGGATTGATTTTTCAGATATGGAAAGTGTCATGTTTGATGAATATTTGAAGGATGAATCTACCAGTATAACAGCAAGTTGTAACATCCTTGGTCAGAAATCCATGTAAAAGTTAATGAAGGTAAAATAATACCTTGGTCATGGGACATGTGTTCCAAGTTGAATGTTGGGCGAAAAAATCCTAGTAGGTGTTCATTTGAGTTTATTACTGGTTATGGAGATTGACAAAGGAAATGACAAATTCTTTAGAAAGGCATGAGGCATTTATTGGCATTTTTTTTATGGAAGTGATGGAAAATGGGAGAAAAGAGAGGTGAAACGTCACAGGTTGCATGTGAGGAGGAAAATGAAGGAAAATAATGGAAAACTGAAGAAATTAGAGACCTCATCGATAAAAAGGATTATGAGGATTAAATGGTAGCTTTCGCACAAAAAAATTCAGTTTATTTTTGGAGCTCTCATTCTATACTCCCTCTCATACTCTTGGACACTTTGAGTGTTCTTAGAGCACTCTTGGAGGCATGTGGCATACTTGGGATGTGAAGGAAGAAGAAAAAAGGAAAAGTAGGAAAGCACAAGTGGACAACGACACCAATAGCTATAGCAGGTTTTTCTTGCAGGTATTGAGTTTCATATATAGTTCTCTTACTAGTTTTAGCATGCATGGCATATGCATGTGATTTTTTGGTTATGATTTTTCATTGGCATGGGGGATTGCATGGATTGATAATGGTTTTACCTAGCCTTCATATTTCCTCGATATCCATGGTGTTGTGGGTTTTACATTTATTCTTTGGTTTCTTTTCTTGTGCCCACTACAATGAAAAGACCCTCTAGCGGAGGTTATAAAGGAGATTTTTAGTGTTATAAAATTGGCCAAAATTGACAAAAAAAACATTTGCTACAACATCTGTTTGTGGTTACAGAGGTTTTGGTGGATTTTTTAACAGAAATTCAACACAACTAAAAAAATGGGCAGCCAAAGGTTTTTACAGATGTTTTTTCATCGGTGCGCTACTCTAGAATTAACACACCGGTGTGTACATGAAGACAATGCCCCGGGGCCGTCTCCGTCGAATGAACGCACCAGGACGGTTAGGTGTAAAACCACACCAGGCATACTGTTGGTCATATAACATAAAGGGTCGTTCTAATTTGTCTTGGGATTTTTGTAGTGCCCATAGGTTGTATCAACGCACTTGTGCGTATACCTTTATAATGCACCAGTGCTTCGTATCATAGAAATGCACCGAGATTTATAATTAGTATCGGTATTCGTGTGGTGCCCATTAATCGTAAAAATGAATTGGTGCTTATAGATACATAAATGCCCCGGTACACAGTATCACACAAACGCATCGATATTTATAACTAGTATCGGTATTTGTGCGGTGCCCATGGATCATACAATGACACCAGTCTGCATAGACACATAAACGCACCAGTCGACAGTTAGTGACATGCATCGATTTTCATTTGTTTTTTAGAAACATCGACCTATGAAAGTCCAATTATTGTGATTGTTTTAAATTCATTATTCATCAAAATTTGACACATCTTATAACAATATTCATATTAATTACATTTTTATTATTGCTTTTGAATGTGCTGTTTGGATTAATTTGTTATATCATATCAGAATTATTATGGATTTTTAAAATTCATTATTCATTAAAAGTCAACACATATATATCTTATAACTATATTCATATGAATTAAATTTTTATTAGTGCATTTGAGAACGACAATGGAGAATGCAATAGAATAAATTAAAACATATTTTATGACTATATATATATATAAGACAGTCTTGATCATACAGAATGGGACAATTATTCGTATCCCTTGGTCTTTCAAGTGGGACACTATGTACATTACATTAAACAAAATGTCTGATTTCATAGACACATTTCAAAAAATAAAACGCCTGATATCCAAAAATAGTGATCATCATTCTTCGCTTGAACTGTTGTCACTGCTAGAGCTACTTCCATGACTTGGGTTATTTTCAGGAATGTTTTTTTCACGACTTGATTGTTTTCTTATTATTCACCTTCCATCTACAAACATAAAAATAAACTGAAATGAGTGTATATACATTGGTGAGAATAATGAAAATTGTAATACTAAGTAGTATACATCAACGTAAATCGAAAAATAAAAATGACGTACCATAGCAACAACTGACTCATAAAATTTACACATTCTTTCAAAACCATGTACCATGCTATCTTTCAAAATTTCATCTGTTGGCAGAGTTCCATACTTTGTTTCCTACAAGTTTTACACCCAATAAAAAATCATATATTTAATATAAAATATGTTTTTGTTCTATTAATTATAGACGGAGCTAAGTAAAACAATATCGATAGATGCTTACAAATTCCACAATTAAATTATGATATGCCAGCATATACTGACAACCCATATTTAGCCCAATTTCAATCAATTCGTCTAATGGTTCTTCTTTGTATGTTAGTACCTGTTTGAAGACATTCAATGATGATTTTTATAAAACAACTTAAAAATACAAAAATGAAATCTAGTTAAGTTGTTATAAGGAAGTAAAAATTATTCACAAACTTAGGGATCAACACTTTTCTTCCTTATCATCCTGTTTTATGTGCTGAATGGGTTCCATTTTCTTTTCTTTTCTGCAAGAAAATTCTTGAAAATTAATATTTAATGCTAAATTGTTTATTTATTGTACCTAATGATCGAAAAATTCAATGATTACATATTACATTTGAAGCACGTTGTTCTTGATATGGCTCCTCCTATGATGCAATTTTGTCCATTTCTTTGACCGTCTCCTTGTACACCTTCTTGGACATTCCTACTAGCATATTTCTGATATCATCTCATTCATCTTTTGAGGTTTTCATAATCTTCCTAAAAATGTAACATGACAATAAAATATTTAATTTTTATATTGATATATGAAAAGTAAATATAACAAAAGTTATATTTATAAGTAATTCTAAACAAACATGTAAAGGAACATTACTTTTTCATTCCTTCTTTTTTGTTGTTGTACGTTTTTTCTATTAAAAGTCTGACATGTCTCATTGACCAATTCTCTAGAAACTCTTCCTGTATTTTAGATAAAATTTGGTTCTTGGAATCATTGAATTGATTTTTGTATTGCAAGTGGAAAGAATGTCTATACATTCGTTCCACTAGATTCCTCAAAATTTTGTAAAAAAAAATTCCCCATTTCGTTAGCTTCCAGTACCATTCTACATGAGCTAAGGAGAAATTCGTTTTCATTTTCATGTTCTATTTTTTTTTCTTTTCTTAGAACAACATTCATTTTCTAAGTTTTTGGTACCTATAGAAAATTAAAAAGATGTGAATTAGTAGACTGTTTGACACATGTTATTTAATAACTTTAAGTATATTATTAATTATAATTACAAAAAGAAACTCATATTGGATCAATAATATTTTTTCATTCAACTGATTCATCCTTTTTGTAATTTTTCCATTAAACATTTATGCTCTTCTGGTCCTAGATCATAAATAATCATATCGAGCTTCCTCATTTTGTGGCTCTGCATGATACACAGTAAACAATACATATTATTTAAACTTACATATAGTTCAAAAATAATATTTTTTATAAAGAATTTATAAAGAAATTTACTTTTTTTTCTTTTCTTGATGTGCTAGCAATATTTTTGTGACTTGATCTCTTTTCAGTCATTTCTTTATGAATTTTAAACCTATACCATATCACTCATTAATATATTTATAAATAAATTCTCAACTTTTTAGGTAGAAAATAAATATCAAGACATCGATGCACCTTTCATGAGGTACGCACCACAGTCGGTGCATGGGCATATGAAAAATGCACCACAAAAAAACTAAAATAGACCATAAGGTGCGTTGGCTATTATAAACACACCAAAAAAAAATGTAATAGATCGTACAGTGTGTGGGGTATTATAAACGCACCGCAAAAATGGTGTAATACAACGTACGGTGCTATCATCGTTAAATGGAGCACCAGTGCTCTATTTTAGATATGGCGCATGGATTTAGAAAAAAATGTTTTCAATTCTTTTACAACATAGTACTTGCGTAGTGCCAAAAATTCACCAAATGGAAAGGGATTTGACTATGCAAGTCGTCCCATGGGTTGGACGTCAATATAAAATGAAAAACCCTAATTATAAAATCACTGAAACAAGGAGAATAAAGGGAAAAAGAAAAAAAAATGATGGTTTAGGGTAAAAATGGATAAAACTACAGAAAAAGTAAAAAAAGTGCAGAAAATAGTAAAACAAATTTTCAAATTTAATCATGATATGGTTTGAAATTCTATCATACAGGGTTTGAATTACTAGAGGTTTGGTTTCTGATTGTTTGAATACTTTTGTTCGAACATATTTTGCTACTCCACAGTGTCCTCATGCTCTTTTTCACTAGGTCTGTCTCCTGCAAATGTCTGGCTAAAAATTTTAGTAAAAATAGTGAAATAATGAAAAGTGTTTAGTATTTAAAGAATTATTTTATGAAATTATATTTTCGAAAATATTTTTTCCACCCATTTTTCAAATTTTCATCTTTTTTTTCACTTAAAGAAAATAGAGTTGCATTTTTTAATTTTTGTTTATTCGTTACCGGTGCGGAAGTGTTGTAAATCATTGGTGCATCTGGTGTGAATACGACACACCAGTGCACGTCATGATGATAACTGCAGCAGACTGTATAAATATATATATATTTTTTTGTATGTAAGATCATAGTAAAAAAATGATAATTCTTAAGTACATGAATTTATTTTCATTATTTTCTAAACTTTACTATGTTACAAAAAATTCGTATGATTCTAGATTGGTTATTTTACAATTATTTGCAAATTTACAAATTTAAATATTTTTAATAAAATCATTTCACATTAATACAATTAAAATTTTCACATTAATATAATTAAAATTTTACAAATATTTTACATACAATTACAATTAAAATTAGAATTAGAATTACAATTACAATTTTACATTAATTTGACATACATGAATTTCCCGGATAAGGGTGCACAAACGGAGTGCTAACGAGATGGGACAGAGGCGTGGCGAGACTTGCCGACACCTACCCGTTCAGTACATGAAGTTAAACCGCCATCTGCGCACTGGCATGCAGCATTTATATACCACTCCTACCAACGTCATGGGCTTAGATAACTCCAGCTTTCACAATATTTCCACCGAGACGGATTTTGCCTCCACATGCTCTGGCTCGATTCACAACAAGGGTGCAGTTATGAAGGAAGATATGCCATGCGTGAGAAAGATGGATATGGTGCGAGTTGGCACCAAGAAGTCGGGGGCCTGGTACCATTCACGCTGGTTTAAATGCTTCCTTCAGGTCTCGACTTTCATTCATGTTTGCATTGGTGTCGTGGGCTGTTTTCTTCATCACTGGGAGTGGGTCAGTAGGCTGGTGTTGCGTTCAGTGCAGAGTGAGGCTCTTCCTCTCTAGTTCCCCTGGGGATACCGTCAGGTCTCTGGCCTCCTTCCACAATCTCTTTCCTCTGTCTCTGTTGCACTCTGGTCTTTGCTGATTCTCAATATGCCTCGGATGCACCATCGTATGTGGAGCCGAAGAGGAAGCTCCAGGGGTCACCCTCTAGCGACCATTCTAGCCCCTCTTCCAGTAGCTTGGGCATTGGCCATTACCCACGGAATCGAAGTGGTAGGGGGCACACTCAAGACTTCTGCCAGACCTGGAGTTCCCATGCGCCTCATCCTCCGGCCTCCTTTGTCCCCACTACGGGCTCTGCGCGTTTTATCTTCCATAGTTCCCTCACTCGCCCTCGGATCACAGCTATATTCTCGGTGGTTTTTCTTGAGGATAGCCTGCATGGGGAGTCCAGCTTGCATCCTGCTATTCCTGTTGTGGACACTGCCCAGTTCTCGATTATCAATTTGGAAAGTGGCAGAGATTTGTTACAGCCTCCGTCGAACCCTACAAGCTTTGTTCCGGATGAAGACATGATCCCAGTTGAACCAGGTCCCTTGGCTTCTGAAGAGGCACTCGCCCGTGATATGCGCGCTTCTGTTTGGTGCCAGATTTTGGAGGAGACTCCCGATGACTAGTGGGTTTGTTGCTTGGCTGATTTTTTGTTCTTGCTACCCAACCCATTGGGCTTATTTCAGTATTGTTGGTTATGGAGATTTTTGGCATCTTTTTGTTCATTTCTGGTTCAAAGCATTCTCTAAAAAATCTCACTATGTGTCCCTGCGTGGGTTATGGCAAACTTTCCAGACTGGTTTCCCGGATAATGGGCAGTCTCCATCTCTGCTTCTTCTTGAAAATTCTGCCTCTATGGCAGTAGTCTCTAACTTCGGTCTCATTGTAATATTATCCCTTTGTTAATAGATCAGTTTTACTTAGAAAAAAAAAAATTTTCACATACATGAATTACTAGTAGAATTAGAATTAGAATTTTAATTTTACATACAATTACATTTACAATTTTACATAGAATTACATTTACAATTACAATTAAAATTTTACAAATATTTTACATACAATTCAATTATAATTACAATTATAATTACAATTACAATTTTATATTTGACATACAATTACATTTACAATTTTACATAGAATTACATTTACAATTTCAATTACAGTTTTACAAATATTTTACATAGAATTCAATTAAAATTACAATTACAAATACAGTTACAGTTTTAGAATAATACATACAATTACAATTACAATTACAATTTTACAATTTTTCATATATACAATTACAATCATTTCACAATAAATTAAATATTAACATTACAATTAAAATTTTACATTAATAAATATTTTACATACAATTCAGTTAAAATTACAATTAGTACAAATACAAATACAATTTTATAATTTTACATACAATTAAAATTTAAATTTAAATTACAATCATGACATAATATTTGATAAATATCATGGTCATTTAATATTAAATTAATTAATAAACATCATTACGATCATGATAACCATCGTACAAACATCATATTTGACTAAAAAACACATTCAAACATAAAATTAGAATTATAGATTAACATCATCACAACACAAACATCAAATATACATCTCATGTCAAATAACTCATGCTATCACATATACACAACTATCTTCAAGCTAAACATTGAATGAACATATGTGATATGACCTAGCAATATGCGCCACATCATGATCATCACCAACATGTAAATTAAGTACAACTGCAACATGAACATAAAATACATGGACCATATATATATATCTGAATAATGTTAAAAATATATACAACTGTAATATAAATCTCATCGATCAGATTGTTGTAGTATAGCAACATCATGAATAGCAGCACAAGTGGAGGCATGCTTATTAAAGGCTGCAGTCTTGACGGTCGATGGTCAAGCCTGCTCATGATCATGATCACTAGTACTGATGGATGTATCAGCTAGTGATAGTACAACATCAATATAAGCAGTAGTAGTAGAGGGCTGCTTAGTCAATAGTGCAGATTCGACGGTCGATGGTCGAGACGCCTGCTCATGATCATGAATAGTATTGATGGATGCTGCAGGATGCTGACTGGATGTGGCCAATGCTCTAGCCTCATCTCCATGATGACTATTAGATGCTACTAGTGGAGCCTCCTTCTCATCAGGCACAGTGCAAGGTGAACAATTATGAGATGCATGTGATTCGTTGCTCGAGGATTGTCTATCACGTGTTGCGGCTCGACTAGGCCTATAGCTATGGACAGTCCTCCTCAGTCGTGTAACAGTTGTCATAGCTCCTACGACATGCCACATCAGGCCGTACATGTCATGCATCATGCCTCTCCACATCCGTAATAGCCTATCATCGACCTGTATGTCTCTATAATGAGTGCTCCTGATGCCCGCATCAACAATAAATGAACAGAGTTGGTTGCGCAACTCTATCCTATATCTAGTCTCAGGTCGACCACACCTAGCAAAAGGCGGTATTGGTGCACCATGAGCAGGAGCATGTCTCTTTGCTGCACCAGACTCATCCTGATCATGATCATCCTTGACATTGGCCATGTGCTAATCATCATCATGATCCACACCTGGATCATGTGATGGATCTGGCATCTCCTCGCCATCAAAAGAGACAATGTCTGCAAAATATATACAAGTACACAAAAATAATTAGACAATTTCATTACATAATTTAATAAAAACAAGTTAAAGAACATGTTAGAATAAATATAAATAAAACAGTGATATTACCTCTATCATCTAGCAGCTCATTATTTGTGAAGAAGATGTTGGGACGCAATGTCCAACCTAATCCAACATAAGGACATGGGACCATAATGAATGGATGCATCCCATCAACACTAGCTAGTAAGTCCAGTGCATCATGCGATATCCTGGCTGGAAACATAGTGTCTCCACTCTTGGGCATCATCTTCCCCCACATGAGCATCCGGGCCTCGAACATCGGCCTATGAGGCTCTCGAAAAAAATTAGGTCTCATCTCTGGAAACCTTTCAAAAAATAAACCAAACATCTCTAAAGCAAAAGGGAATTTGACCCTCCCTTGTGCATGAACACGACATCTATCTATGGCTGTACAAAACTGCCACAAAAAAATGGCGGACCACCTGACAAGTCATGGCTGCTATACTAAAGAATGAACATAATATAAAAGCGAGCAACTAATACATCGCCTGTCACTGGTGTTGTGTGAAATGGTTGAAATGATAAGTAAGAGGCACTTCATGTCCTATCTACCAAATGCACTGATACGTAACTGACCTCCAAACACCTGAAACTATGAAGGAGATAGTACATGTGCTCCAATGTATCTTTGGGAGTAAACTAACTGGCACGTCTCTGAATGAGGGAAAATCCATCCCTCTCCTCGATAGTCCTATAATAAAATGAATATCCTCCTCAGTGGGTGTGTACCACTAGTTGGGACTAACCTAGAAAGCCTATCAGTGGGTATTCCACCTGTAGATAAGATATCTCAAAAACACACTATGGGCCTTTAGGGAAGTAGCCTCCTCATAGAAGTTGAGGAGGCTTACCTGCCTAAGGATCCCCTAGGTATCTGCTGTAATGGGGCAAGGTTATGCATCTCTCTTCTTCTCTTGGGTCTCCCATTGGCGAATCATGTCATATTGTTCAGCCTGTTGTTGCTACTGTTCCTCCTCTTCTCTCTAAATCATTGACATATTAAATAATTTTTTTATTAAAAAATACATGTATTTAGGAATATACATATATTTTTTGTTTTGAAAACAAAAACAAATAGACCAGTCGGTGCCCCACGAAAAGAGTCACACACCAGTGGCGGTGTGGCTGAAGTTTGTAGCGCACCAGTGCCAATGCCCCTAATGAAATACAATGCACCAGCCTCGGTGCAGCTACCTATTTTCCAAGAACCGTTGACTATATCTGAGTTTAGAATAGTTGTGCGTTGACTGAAATATATGCCTCAGAGCATATAGTCGTGTCAACGCACTGAATTCACGATAATTACATAGTCGATGGTGTGGTATTTTACCCGGCCGTACTGTTGACCCTCTCAGTATGCAAAATGTAGTGCACTGACATACACTAGGGTGGATAATTTCCTCAACGTGGGGTGCGTTTCAGAACTTCTTTGGAAATGGTGCAGATACCGTTAGCACCAGTGGTATTGCGGCCTATAAATTTTACAGGAAGCACCACTATCCAGTGCAAGCCAAATAGCTCAGGCGCACCGAGTGACATTTTCTTTTTTCTTTTTTAATGGTTATTTTTAAGGTTATTTCAAATTCTAATCTACTAAAAGGCTTAATTGTGGAAAAACTAGAAAAATACCTATGCATTTCACTGTCAAGGAGGCATATTGGTTATAAAATTTGCAAAATAAAAATTTCCCACCATTTTTCAAAATGCAAGATGGAGATTGGTGTCCAATACAGAGCAGCAGTGCATGCAATGGGTGCAATGAGAGCACCGATGTTAGGGCGGCTCAGAGAAGGGGAAAGATGGAGATTGGTGTCCAATGCAGAGCATCAGTGCGTGCAATGGGTGCAATGAGAGCACCGATGTTAGGGAAGCTCAGAGAAGGGGCAATGGCACCAGTGCTCGAGAGATTTGGAGCACTAAGGAAAGTGAAAAATGCAGTTTTTTGGCCGTAATTTTTTTTTTTTTTTACCATGTTCTGGTGCACGGAGTTTTATAGGGGCATCGATACGCTTGCTTAAAACTATACCAGGCAGTGTCAGATTTTTCACGTTGTTAACAATGCACCGGGGCAGTTCCCTAACACCGCACTGGCATTTTTAAGTTTTGGCGCGAATTTTTGATCATGCACTAGTGCAGAATAGTCTTAAAGCACCTTTTTTTTGGCCTTATCTTTTTTTGTTTAATTCTATTCCGGTGCATGAGTTTTATGGGCACACCGGTGCTCTTGGATAATAACGCACTAGCACGTTTCTATTTTGACGTGGCGTATTATGGTGCACTAGCACGAAAGAGTACTGAAGCATTGGTGTGTGACTATAATACGACTCCCTGGGTGGGTCTATACGTCGTGCACATTTTCTAGTGTGCCAATGTTTGGTGCGCACTAATGCATTCTATGGTAGAGCGCGCACTGGTAATTGAGAGCTCAGGAGCACTCGAAACTGAAAAATCCAGGTCTTTTGCCATATTTTTTTTTAATTTAACACTTTACCAGTGTGCTTGGTTTATAGGCGCACCAGTTCTATTTCTTACAAACACACTGGTCGGTTTGTGTTTTGGCACATTTTTTTATGGTGCACCGATGCGATTTCTTTCTACCGCACTCGGTGGTTTCTGTTTTGGCGCAGTGTTTTATAATGCACTGACGTGGAAGAGTTGTGATGCACCAGTGCTATATAATAATACGATGCACCGATTAGGTGTCTATGGAGTGCATGGTGTTCAGTGTGAAAATGTTTTTTTGTGCACCGGTGCTTTCGATATTCCAAAGCACTAGGACGATGTTTAATGATAAGCGCACCGAGCAGAAAACATCCGGAAAACCCTCCGCCCACCAACATCCTCTAGTAACCTTTGCTAGAAATGGATGTATGGGGTATTTTTCTACGAGGTGCCACAAAAAAATCCACTAGAGGGTCTTGTCCTTATAGTGGCCTTTGTTTGGGAGTTGAGTTATTAGTTATCAGAAGCCTTGGTTGGAAAAATGCTCTGGAAGCCTTTGGTGAGTTTAGCTACTATTCTTGGAATCCTTCATTGGAAAAATACTCTAGAAGCTCAACAATAACTATTTTTGAGTTACTTTTCATTTCTGGAAGTTTCATTGAGTTTTGGGCAGTGGCCTGAGTCCTAGCCCTGAAAAAGTGGCTCAGAATCTAGAGTCGTCGGCACATAACTACATGGAAATGTCCCTAGTTGCAAGCATGCCATGCTGTGGGAGTGACTGGAGGTTCTAGGTCACATATGTGCCCATATGAAGTGAGAGATTAAGGCTTTGATGCAGAAAAATGTCAGTTTTTCTCAAGGGTTGGTCATATGGACGGGTTGGATGGCTCCTTGAGGTTCTGTTACAAGTGTAGAAGGTCAGGCTGGTTGTGTTCCATTGGTTCCACTTCCTTAACTTTTATATAGGGATTTGAATCATATCATAGTAACTCTTCATCACATGTTTTCCCGGTTAGTCGGTTACTTGGGTAGATTTGGGAGGAGGGTGTTATAGAATGATATCGTAGCATGGTTCTGTTCTCCTTGGGTGATGATTGGTTTCCGTTCCCCTTCGATCAATGTGTTTTCGTATGTACATTTCAGTTGCATATAAGTCCTTGTGCTTGTGGTCTATGTGCTTGTTGTGTATGCATGACATTGGTCATGAGTGTAGTGGTTTCACCATGTCAAAGTGGATGGTGTCATTGTTGAATCTATTTCTTTTGAGTTTATGTTGTTCATGCATTAGTTATGTGTATCAATGTTTATATGTCGTTATGCATACTTTGAATATATGATGGTCATTGTGCATGAAGTCATAGTATATGGTCAACATAGTTATGCATTCATAAATGGATAATGGCTGAAAATATGTTGATACATTGATCTGATTATGTTTATATATATGTATTGTGCTAATATACTCGGTCTTGCAAACAATATATCCTCTTTGAGCTATACTAAGGTACGTTGGTTTGTTTATGATTTGGTTTAGCTGACATAATATCCCTTGCAGGAAAAAGAGATCAAATATGACTAACAAGATGGTAATCAGACGAGTAGCATGGTGTTGGGATTTATTCTGACCTAGAAGACACATGGAGGAGTTTGAAGGAGGAAATAAGAATTTGCAAAGAATATAATGACAAAATCATGCATCCATAGGAGGAAAAGAAGAATTCAATGAAGTAATTCTTTAGAGTTTCTCAGAATTGCAGAGATAAGGACAACTTCGGATCAAATTTGGACAAGAGGATATGATTAATCGGGCCTGTGCAAGTAGACCCCATAGTGGGCACAAGTCAAATATATTTGACATGATCAGGGATTTCAAGTTCTTGGATACTCTGTACAGGAGGGTGTTACACCATTTTTTGGTCATCTAATCCATTGGTATTAGATGGACCAAAGTACATCAAGTAAGATCGATTTTACCCCAAGTAAAATTGCATTAACTATGAAAAATAACTTAGTAAATAACCTTATTAATTTCTTTATGGTCTAAACAGGAAACCCCATGAGGAAATATTAAATAAATCTATATTTGTTTGTTTTTCCTCATGG
The DNA here is from genome assembly GCA_034641835.2 of Pinus albicaulis. NCBI lineage: Eukaryota > Viridiplantae > Streptophyta > Pinopsida > Pinales > Pinaceae > Pinus > Pinus albicaulis. Next base: position 893,658,936 of record CM076571.1, read on the forward strand.
AATAATTAATTAAACAACAGTTTGATTAATATTCCTGTTTATATTTAACCCAAAACAAGGAAACTAATTAGATAAATCGTTATTTATCTTATTATTTCCTAAAGACTAGTTATTTAAAACTTATTAAATAATATTATTTGTTAAATATAACTAAAACACCCACAAATAATTAAAAAAATCATTATTTATTTGATTATTACTCAACCATATCCTTGAAATGATAAATAAATCATTTATTTATTTATTATTACCTAATCACATCCTTAAAATGATAAATAAATCATTTGTTTATTTATTATTACCCAACCACAGCCTTAAAATGATAAATAAATCACTTATTTATTTATTATGTACAAATAAGGAGATTTGACTCAAGTCAAATTCCTTTTCCCTCCAACAAATATAATAAAATATTCCATAAAATTTGGATCTTGATTTGGTTAATAATATTTTAAATATACACCAATATCTAGACTAACTCAATATTTTGTTATAAATAGAAGGGCTTTCCCATTTATTTTTCACCTTTTGTTGCCTAAAGATCTCATTAGATCTCAACTCTTGGTCTAGATATTGATCCATTATCATAGCCATACTTTTCCCTTTTTGTCTGGGTTTTCTACACCATCAACAGAGAGGAATTCTATAACTGAAGTGTTGAGGAACTACAAGAACCCATCCCACTGAGGAGAATAGGGAACACCCTCTTGTTTTTTCCTCCCAGGTGCCATTAATACAAATTTCATTGGATATATTCTTGTCTTGTCTATTGGATCTATGGAGTAAATCTTATTTTTCTACTATTTAATGTCTTCTAATACATAGATCTAGATTTTGGCAGCATTTTGTTTTATCATCTAACTACAGATCTGAAGATATTAGCAGTCATATCTGCTATTAGGGCTGTTTGTTATGCACAACTAAAGTGGTAATTTTTCGTACACCTCGAATAAAGATTTTTCTGCAGTGATTTTTCTGAAAGATTACTGGGTTTTGCTAAGGCTCTATTCAGGGTTGTCTAACCTTTGTCTCCACTCGTTTTGGACTTGTAATTGTTCTTTTTGACTCAACTAGGTGGGAACCTAGCCCCCTAGGGCTTCAATACCCTCCACTTTTTGTGGAAGAGTGTTTGCTATCGCAGGTTGTCTGAAATTTCAGAGTCTTCAGACATTTTTTCAGATCTGATACCTCCTCTTTAGATCCACTTCCGATCAGCTCATTATCCTTCCAAATCTCCTCTTTTAGATTTGTTTGGGTTTTCCTTTAGGGTGCACTCTACTTCCCTTCTGGAGATAGCCTTAGAAACCTCTTTTTACAACAATTGTTCTCTGACTTGCTTTTGTTTTCTGCACCACTTTACAACAGACTTTCTCTTTTAGATCTATGTCCCCCTTGACCCAAGATGTATTAGCCTTTTTTAGTGTGTTTAGATTAGTTGTTTTGTCACCTATAGACTAATTTTTGAGAGACCCACCTTCTTGGGTTTATATTATTGCATTGTTAGTTGTTTATTTTCTGTTTTGTAGGCCTATATACTGTCTTCTGTAGGTTTATTCATAGCTCTACATCGCATCTTTTATTTTCTCTACAAATGTCTAGGTTTAAAAATTAAAATTTACACACTTTTCCACATACACCCTAAGTGAAAAAGGGCTTGGTTACCACCACCAAGAAAATACCCTAAAATATTGAAATCAATTGATCCTGAACCTCTCTGCCCTTGTTTTGACATGGTAATCAGTTGATCCTACACCTCTTTGCCCTTATCGGTTTTTTTTTTCTTTGTTTCATGTTTTTGTCATCACCATTGTGCCACCAAGGCATTCATCCCAGAGACATGTTGGCCTTCATCCTCAGTTTCTGGTGGAAAGACTTGCTCCTCCGCATAGGATTCGAGTTAGTCATCCACCGAGTCTGCACACGGAATCCTCTTCTGGTCCTTCGGGTTCTCCTTCTCATTCCACCTTTGGTTCTCCCCCTGACACCTTCACTATGTCTGGTGTAGGACCTCATGCTAGTGGTAATCCTGGCCCGCCTGCCAGGAAAACCAGTAGTGGGACCACAAAAAACACTACCTCGGCTGCACCCCTGCTCCCCTTCATGGCAGGCCTCAGCCTCCCTGACTTTGACCAGCTGATAAACGACCCTATACACCATGATGCTAGTTGGCCCGCTATGCAAAAAAAGCTCCCTTCATACATCCCAAAGTTTTAAGGTCTTGCAGGACAAGATCCCTCAAATCATGTTAGATATTTCCACATGTGGTGTTAATCCAATTCCATTACCGACGACTCTGTCCGTCTTCGGTTGTTCCAATGAATGCTTACAAGCAAAGCTTCTAAGTGGTATGTGGAACAGGAAACTGCCTCTCATTCCACATTTGCGACTCTTGTCTGGGAATTTTTTATCTTATTTCTAGCTTCCCCTATGTTATGAAACTGGTACTAAGCTCTTGACATCTTTCTATCAATCATCTACAACCCGCCTATTCGACCATGTTCAGGAATGGTAGAGACGAAATAACCTACATTGAGCTCCTACTTTTGAAGACCGTGTTTACATGGATCCGTTCCTTAGATATCTCTTGCCACCTATCGGAAAAGATGTCGCATCGCACTTTCCTCGAACCGAAGAAGTTGATCTCCAAATATCGTTAAAATATGAGTTGATCTAAGCTCAGTCGGGTTATGTTTATACCATTCTACCTTATCTTCCTGGACCAGGTGGTGCCAATGCACTGGGGGCATCTCACGCCGCCGATGGTATCATTGGAGCTCTCTTTAATCCATATGCTCGGTCTCCCATGGGCTATATTTTTTCTCAGGGAAGGGCCAGCACCTCTTGCAATTTTCTCCCTCCCGCTAGCACATATTCAAGATACGGCATACCTCATCCTTTTGCCCAACCTCCTGTTTACCACACTATTACCTAACCTCCTTATTATCCACAGCTTGGTGCTCTAGCCCCTCCAGCATTAGCACCTCCTCCTCCCTCACCTTCTCAAACCCCGCAACAGAAACCACCGCCCCCTCAGGGGTAGGTGTATGCACAGTAGGGCACGACTAATCCTCCTCCCTCAAAAAAGAGGAAGAAAGGCACTAAAATTCAAGTTGCCCCCAGTAATTATAGACCTAACCAAGGGAATGTTCCTAACACTACGACCTAGCAACAGGGCACTCAGCCCAAGCAGAACAGGCCTATTCGTACAAACAAGCCTTGTTCTTGTTGTGGTGTTTATGGTCATTACACACATGATTGTCCTCTTTTGCCACAAATGCGATAGCTATGGGAGTCTCAAGAAAATTTTAGAGGATAGCAAGCCACTCCTTCCGTTCCTCCCAGTTCTGCACCTAGCCAACCAGCTGTGCTTACTGATCCTTTCCCTCAGCAAGGATTTGTGGCTACCCAACCACCTGAAGATCAAGTAGCCACTCAACCTCTTCTATCTAGTTCTTCCAATTACCACATTTTCATGATGACCTCTAATCTGCCTTCTGAACCTCCTTCTCCTGGCTCCTCACCTTCAGCTGGCATTCATGACCCCATTTATCCTCCAGCCACTACACCCCAACCTGATCTCTCTTTGACCTCGATTCAACTGGTCTCTTTTATTTCTCCTGCTACAATAGTGCCTCAGTCACCTCAACCAGAACAATTTCCCGTTGCGACCATTTTAGGTAAGAAGGACAAAGCTCGCAAGGGGGCACCAAAGGATGATTACCCTCGTTCCTTGGTCAGGGTTTCTACTTTAGATCTCCCTAATCCTGTTGACATCCCTCCTCCTGATGTCAACCCGCCGGAGCCTTCAGTCACCTGTTTCTACCTATCATCATCCATGAGACCCTTGGGAGAAGCCCTTGATGATCCACTTGACCTCCTTTCAGCAAGCACCCTAAGCTCAACATTGGAAGGTCCTTTATCTACCTGATCTTTGGTTATCCCCCATGATGTTTCTCATGTGAACCTTTCTTCCCATGATGATGAGTCAGGTAGCCATGCCACGTCAGGTAGTCCCCCTTTCTCTAGTCACCCCATATTTCACTCTAATAAAGACATTATGGAAGCACTGACTGACCCTGAATTTCCTTGGGATGATATGCACCATCGTGTGTACTTCCTCCCGTAGCAGTCCCATGACCAATATTCTGTGAAAGCTAAAGACTTCATTCCTAATGAAGTCGATTGGTTTAAAAATCCCATTTCTGCACCCGATTCTTCTGAAGAAGGAAATATGGCCAAAATCTCCCTTACCATTAAAATTAAAATTTATGACAAACTAGGGATAGAAGAAAATATCCCCTTGGGCACCCATTTCACCCCGGAAGAGGACGAGGTTTACACTAAGCTATTCAAAGAATTCCGCGATATTTTCATGTGGTCTTATTCAGAAATTTCTGGACTTAGTCCTACCATTGTCGAACACCATATCGATACATGGCCTGATTCCAATCCTGTCCGTAAAATGTTGAGACCCATTAATCCTTCCAGACGAGAAGCTGTCAAAGCCAAAATCAATAATCCCAAGCAGGCCGATTTTATCTATCCCATTGAATACACCACTTGGGTGTCCAATCTGGTTCTAGTTCTCAAGAAACAAGGCACTATCCATGTCTACACTAACTTTCGTGATCTAAACAAAGCTTATCCCAAAGACAACTTCCCACACCATTTATTGACCAAATAATTGATGAGTGTGTGGGGAACGAGGTTCTATATTTTATGGATGGTTTCTCTGGATACAACCAAATTGTTATCCATTATGCTGATCAACTCAAAATTGCATTCATTAGTCCGTGGGGAACCTTTTCCCATCGAGTCATGCCATTTTAGCCTTAAAAACGTAGGAGCCACTTTTCAACAAGTTATGTCTTATTGTTTTCATGATCTATCTCATATTATCCTTGCTTATTTATACGACCTTGCTATGCATTCTAAACATCGGGCGCAACACCTCCACGATCTGGTTATTGTCATTCTCTGATGTTCCAAGTATAATATCCACCTTAACTCGCTGAAGTGTGTCTTTTGTGTGCCTTTCGGCTACCTTCTAGGCTTCATTGTGTCTAAAGACGGAATCATTCTCGACCCATTAAAAATTCAAGCCATTCTTGAACTTCCTATCCCCCACACCGTACACCAGTTACAAAGCCTCCAAGGCAAAGCTAATTTCCTTCGCTGGTTCGTACCTGACAATGCCACCACTGCGCATGGGTTCCTTAGACTTCTCCACTCCAATATCCATTTTGTATGGGATGCCTATGCTCAAAAATATTTTTATGCCATGAATCATGCTCTCACATCCACCCCCTTGATTTTTCCCCTTGACTTTGATAAGGATTTCATTCTGTACATCTCCACTTCCACCCACTTGGTCGCTAGAGTCCTTATTCAGGAAGATGACAACGGAATTGAACATGTTATATATTATGTCAGTAAGAAACTAGTAGGACCCCCTATATCCTACTTACATGAAGAGAAATTATCACTGGCTGTCGTGTTCTCGGTCCAGAAACTTTGTCATTACATCCTTATGCGTTCAACCAAGGTAGTGACTAATTCCAAACCCAGGGCCTTCCTATTGAGTTGTCGAATCATCGGTGGAAAGTACGCTCGTTGGAATTCAATCTTTAATTTGTCACACCAAAAAGTAAGAAAGGGTTAGCCCCGCTAAACTCATTTTCGAACTACCTACAGGTAGGCAGGATCCTCTAGTTAATGAAAATTTCCTTAACGAACACTTATTTTCCATTACCACCGATGACCCCTAGTATGGGGACATCCTCACTTATTTTTGAACCCAAAATTTCGCCCTCCATCTTGACCGTGATGCTTGAGGACGTATCCGACACCAGGCCCCCTACGACCTTCTTATTGGTGAAGAAATTTATCATCTAGGTGTAGATTCTGTCCTTCGTCATTGTCTGACACACGCTGAAGCATAACAGGTCCTCAATGCCTGTCATAGCAGTGCTTGCGGTGGCCACCTCTCTCACTTGGCCACTACCCAAAAAATTATGTGCGCTGGGTAATTTTTGCCTTCTCTCTTTGGTGATTTCATTGAGGTAGTCAAACACTCTCCTAATTGCCAACATTTTTCCCCCAAGGCACGAGCCCCTCCAACTCCCCTTCATTTGGTCATAACCGCTGGCCCCTTTTGCAAGTGGGTTATAGACTTGATGGAGTGTCGACCGTCATCCACTGGTAACCATAAGTATATCATCATGGCAATTGACTATTTCACTAAAAGGGCTGAGGCCATGCCAACGTTCAACAAAATGGTAGCTACCGCAACCCTCTTTTTCTTTAACCATGTAATCACTCGATTCAGAGTTCTGAAAAAATTGGTCTCCAACCATGGACGAAATTTTGAATATGAGATATGGCATGAACTATCCTCAATGTTGGGCTTTGAGCACCAATATTCCTCCTCTTATTACCCCGAAGGTAATGGCCAAGTTGAAGCGGTCAATAAGATTCTTAAAACCATACTTCAATGGATGGTGGATAAGCACAAAACCAACTGGCACCTTATGCTCTTTATTTTTGGGCCTATAGAACTTATGTTAAAACTGCCACAGGGTTCACTCCTTTTTCATGTTGTTTTTGGAGAAGAGGCAGTCTTGCCGATCGAGTGTGAAATCCCTTCACTTCATCTAGCCGTTGAGCTTCTCCCTGACACCCAACCTCTAGAACAGAGACTTATCATGCTCAAACGTGCTTTTGAAGACCGCCATGTTGCATTGCAAACCATTGAGGCGGCTAAGAAATGCTTTAAAGCTCAATATGACCGAAAATTCTAACCTCGTACTTTCTACGAAGGTGATCTTCTTCTAGTGTATGACCAGGCTCATGATGTCCTTGGTCATGGGAAGTTTGACTCATTATGGCTAGGACCTTACATCATCAGTAATGATTTAGGCAAGGGGGCATATTTATTAGAGGACTTCGAAGGTAATCCCCTTCCCAATCCTCACAATGCACTCTATATCAAGAAATATTACCCTTAGACTTTCCTTCTGGGAATGCATGTTTTATTTTCTTTAGGTAGCTAGCTCATGTTTTATTTTTGATACTTCACCAGGACACATTTTGGCCAAGAAGCATCTCTTCACCCCTCCTCAAAATCAAATTTCTTCACCTGCAACACTCGTACTGAGGACACCATGTTGCCTCCATACTTGTCCACACTCATGTTGGTTTTTTTCGTGAGTTACCATCTTGTACTCATGATTTTATAGTCCCAATTGGACCCTTTTATTGTGTGGCAGAACCATCACGTCACCCTTGTTTATATTTTTATTGCCTAAATCTACCTCAGGTTGAACGAAGGCAGAGTTCAAGGTAACATCATACCACGCTCAGTCTGGTAGCTAGCCCTACCGGAATAGGAGAGGGCTCTCTCCGGCTGAATCTTAGCGAAAAGTAATCAATAGGGCTTGAGATGACTGAAATGAAAGCTAGTTTTAGGTTAGGTATATAAGTGAAGGAGTTTGATTGTGTTTTTGGGGTTTTTTGTTGGATCAAGGGAAAGGCAGTTTTGGGTGCGGGGTTTAGGCCTAGTTTTTGCAGAGTTCTGATTGGGGCAAGGTAGGCAATAGTTTTGATGCTTTAGCTTGAGTAGATGGATGGATCAGATCGGTGAGGAGCTAAAGAGGGAAAGAGGGTCTCAAGAGTCCTCCTCAAATAGATGAAAACATGAAAAACTAAAGAAAGATGAAGGCAGAGCAAAGAAACCAATGAATTCTACCTTTATAACTTGTTTGTTCAGTTTAAGAAGAAAGAAGAATGAAAATGGTACATGTAAAAATTAGTGAAATTGCAGATACATAGAGGAAAAAACCATCAAAACATAGAGCCACAAGGATCCCAAAAAGGGCTGCAAACCCTGGTCTATTCCTTTGCCAAAATTGCAGAATGAAATGTACAATGAAGTGCTAGCAATCCCAAAAGTCCAACCCTGAAAATGACTGAGAAAATACATCATATAGACAATTCTAACCCATTCCCATGCCTCTAGGGTTTGAGCTCATGATTCTAGGGGTTGTTTCAACCATATCTAAACTAGGAACTAGAAAATAGGCCATGAAACAACTTGCCTCTCTATGCTAGGAAACTGATCCATTCACTCACATTTCACCTTTTACTGAATGAATCTTCTAGAACAAGTAAAAATGTGCCAAAATTACATAATGAACATGAAATTACATCAAAGTACATCAATATTTACAAGAAAAAGTGAAACTGGTCAAAACTAGGAAAAATTCTGAGCCGTGGAGTGAAAAATATGCCAAAACTCTCTATGCGTGGCGCCCAAAATCTCTATGCGTAGCAGAACTTTGGAGCTGATTTTGAGGCCCTTCCTAAAGTAAAAATTGAGCTCATGATAGCTTGCTGGAAAGCCCTGCCTGTCTAATTTCCAACCCAAGTGGAATTTCTAGATTTGGTGCCCACTTTCCCCTCCAAAAGTTCAATCTCCCAACACTTCTTCCTGTGGGTGCAAAAGGTGGCAGAAAGGCCAATTTTAGGGTGTTTTTGACCCTTTAGGCAACCCAGAACTTGATGAAATTATGAGGAAATTCCTGAGAATGCATAAATTTTCATAAAAAATCTAGAAAGGCAAAATTTTCCCCCTAAAGAGCTGCCAATCATAAGCCCGCGCCAAGTGGCACTACGCGTTGGGCAGAAAAACCTGTTTTGTGACCAAAAAATTCAAAATTGACAAATTTTTTTCCAAATTCCTTCGAATTTTGGTTGTAGGTCCCTGATCAAATGTTATGCTTAGCCAAAGAAGCTTTGACCAAGATTTGGATTCTATCATGTCTTTTTCGATGCTTCAGTGCCATCCTTAACCTCATTTTCAAGATCTTGATCTTCGCTTTACAAACATGTGTGCGTGCCAAATAGTGATTCTTCGTGTGCCTGAGCATGTTTTTCTCCTTATTCACCTTCTCTAATAGCTTCTTGAGATGGATGTTGACTCTCTCAAGCCAAGTCTCCCAATCGGCCTCAATCTCCCGCTCAATGGGTGTCATCTCGGATGGGCTTCTTCGGGCAGCTTGTCGGTTCTCACGGATGTTTTGCGACTCCATGATCGTCTGCTGATCCTCCAACTAATTGTTGCACTGCTCCAGATATTTTATGATCCACTAAGCTCTCTGCAACTTGTCATTCAATGTGTCAATCTCAGCTTTCTGCTCTTGAATGATCTCCCTCAGTTTTGAGCTTGTAGAGCTCAAATCCTCGTCAACCAATATGAAATCAGTGTTATGGCCTCCTGAAGGGCCCTCCTCCTACACAGGACTCTTTCCTCTGTCCTGTACATGTGCTGCTAATGACAACGGCAACGAGACCCCTTCCACCTAGGGCGGAGATAGTAGTCGTCAGGCTGCTGCAAATAATGATCTCGTGCCTCTCTGATAAGTAACAAATACTGGCACACCGATAAGATCTATCTCGAGACCTTCAAATTGATGTGAAGGCTGACCTGCACCATGAAAAATCTCTGGAGGAGGCTAAGGGGCTATGAAGAAGTCACAGGAAATGAAATCTTCTCAAGCAATGCCCTCCAATCCAAGCTAATGTACCACAATGATCTTGATGAGCGCATAATGATAAATGTTGTTGTACTGATGCTTAGGAGTCTTCTTCTGCAAAAGAGTAGTCATCCTCTCTATGTTTTAGCACATGAAATATGGTATGTTCATCATTCTCACTCTCGTGAAATGCATTAATAATATGATGTGGTATGCATATAGACGTGAGAAACAACCCTCACAATTGAAGTATCAGATAATGAGTCTCATCAATGGTGCATAAGATTCCTTCAAGAACCAGAATGGGAATACCCTGCTGAGCTGCCTCACATAGCCAGGCGTGATCTATGGCTCGTAATGAAGTCTATCCACCTACTGTCTTTTGTTCCACTCCTCACATACATTCGGTATTCCTGTTTCCTGAGAAATGGTTTCTGGTGTCAAGGTGAAATTTACACTAGCGAGAAGAACCTGACCATCTCGCAAATGTAAAACAAAAAATGGGCTAACTCCTGATGATGCTGAATTTGAGCAATCCTGTCACAATACTGATAGCATGACTGCTCTCGGAAACATGCCATGGCAAGTGGGCAAGCCTCCAACTGAGTCAAAGAGGTGGGTTCTTCTCTCAAATGTTTACCTCCTTTACGAGGCCTTCTCGGTGCATGAAGCTCTGTGGTAGAAGCACTGTCTTGCTCATAAGATGAATCTGTGTCTGCCATGGTGTTTTCAAGTCTATGCCAAGTGTATGCTTGGTTTGTTGAAAATGAGAAATGAAGACTTGATGTTTATTACCTCCAATTTCCAAAATATTTCCAAGTAGGAAAGGACTCTGATAAATAGGGACAGTGGGTATAGAACTATGGGAAATAGTACAATGGTAAAAATGTGGTTCAATCAAGTGAAGTTTACAATGTGATGGTAGTCACTTGACTATGTTTTAGGAATGTGGGGTTTGGGGCTTTTTGCAAATGACATGGGAGAGTGATGGTGATGGGGAATTGTACGGTTTAGGGATAGGGATAAATGGAACAAGTGATATGACTGGCTTTGGGACATAGAAGAAAATAGGAGGAAATGTATTATCATATGACAGTGATGGGGAAGGAAACCACAGATGGAAAATGGGATTTGCAATACTTGGCACAAAATCAAACTTTAACAAACCAACTCAAACCCTAGGAGAAGTTTTAATGAAATGGATAGGGTTTATGTTTTGAGATTACAAATCCTCCAACCAATATTCAAACAACTTCCACACACTAACCAAAGGAAATAGCAAGATGATTTACACTTACACGCAGCAAAGGAGATGAAGTCGTTTTGAAAAATTGGAAGCAGTGATGAAATTTTCACTTGGCAGCTCTGTGCGCCGTGTGCAAACCCAGTGCGCCGCGCTCACTGTATGCACCACACACCTTCAATAGTACACTACAGCGGGCGGCTCTATGCGCCGCGACAACCATATGTGCCGCGCCTTCTCCCAAAATGCCGTGCCTGCAATTTCTCCACAGTCTCGGATTCAAACCCTCAACTTCGTCCTCCAATGTTTTGCCTCAGCTTTGTTGATGTCTTTAGCATAACAATGGATTTTTCAAACTATGAAAATATCTGATATAGTGAAGAACTTGATTTTTTCTTCTTAAAAACCCATTTTGTAATGTTTGGCTTTGGCACTTTTCACATTTTAACACAAACTCTGTTTTTGTTTCCATTTTGACCTTTTTGACTTGAATGACGAAACTTTTGCCATTTTTTTGTAGGGATGACTGGCACAGAATTTGGCAAAGGTGACTAGGGCTACGGCTGAATAATTTTACAATTGAAAAACTTTTAAAATATACATGGAAATTTAATACAAAAGACAGAATGATGATTTTTCTTCAAAACAGAGTTTTGAAGAAAAGTCAAGATCTTACATTGTAACGATGAAATTTATTGAGATGAAAACTTATTTTGAAGCTCCCTATGGCCTGCTGGCATTATTAAACATTTTGAAGACTAAACCCTGAACCTAATGACTGAAAAACCCTAAAAACGCTTTGCTGACCAAGAGATCAAACAGGACTATAAATGACTTTAAAATTGATTTTTATGAACTTCGATAAACAGACCTAAGCCAGCAGGTACAAGGCACGAGGGGTATGAGTGACAAAACCCTTCCATCAGAAGACCGATGCTCCTAATACAATGAAAATGACTGAAATGAATGAGACGCCTAAAAAAGGAAATGCAACAAAGAGATTTTGATCTCTGATGGAGGGATGAATATACCGACTCTAACATTGGCTCCAATGGGGATGGTAGCTCCTTGGAGGTGCCAAGAACTACAGATCTTTGGAAAGCAGACAGTGCCTTCGTCCATTGGGCTATGGAGTCCACAATTTTGACAAATCGACACAAGATTGTTGATTGATTTATTGACTGAAAATCTGACTCAAACTGACTCAACTTTGAAACTGAAATGACTAAAAAAACCAACTCAACAAACTCAAACCAAAACTGAAATCCTTCTGTAGAATTATAGCCTTCACTTCGGGCCCCAAATTGAAGAAAAGATCACAGTGCACACTTGCGATGAAACTGAAATAAATGGTATGTACAATGACAATGTAATCAGCAGAAAACATCTTAGAAATGGTACTGCTTGAGCAACCGACCATTGACCAGCCCTCCTGGACAATATTCACTGTTCATCTCCTTCAAAAGAAAAGCATTCTGACCCTGATATGCAACAATTTTAAAGGGTCCTTTCTAGATATTTTCGAACTTACCATGCTTACCTTTGTCCTCATTTTTGGCATCCCATTTCAGCACCACTTCTTCCAGTTGAAATTTGTCCACCTTTGCTTTCCATTCATAAATTTTCTTGATTCTCTCCTGTAGCTTGAATGTGTTTTGAAAAAAAATTTCCCTCGTATGCTGCAAATGGATCATTTGATTTATTCTTCTCTGCATATGATCTTCTTCACTGCCAGCTTCCTGTAGAAGTTTGACCACCGGAACTGCGAGAGAGGTAGGGAACACTGTATCAACTCTGTATACTAACTCAAAGGGGGACATACCAATGGATTTCTTCTGACTCACTCGATCTGCCCAAAGTGCATTGACCAGCTTCTTATGCCAACTCTTCTTGTTTATTTCCAACAAATTTTTAATGATGTTGACCAAAGATTTGTTGGAAGACTCCGCCAATCCGTTGCCTTGCGGATGATAAGCAGTTGAGTGTCCCAAAATTATTTTATACTTGTCACAAAACTCAATCATCTTTTTTGATTTGAAATCTGTTGCGTTATCAGTGATCAACTTATTCAGGCAACCAAAATGAGACAAAATGTTATTCTCAAGAAAGGAAATTGTTACCGAATTCGTATCTTTCTTGGTGGGGATTGCTTCAATCCACTTCGTGAAATAATTTGTCACGGTTAGGATCCATCTATGCTGACCTGAATATGCGGGATTAATTTTGCCAATGAAATCCAAACTCCACTGCCGAAAAGGAGCACTCACCTCAATGGGCTTAAGCGGCAAAGGCTGTAATTTCTGTCTTCCTTCAAAAATCTGACACTCATGGCAGCTTTTGACAGTCTTATACACATCAGCAAACAATGTCGGCCAATAATATCTTGCTCTCAAAATCTTATTGGCTTTTTTTTTCCAAAATAGGTGACCGCCACAATCTCCCTTGTGAAAATCCTCCATAACCCGCTTTGCTTCTTCTTCCACCAAACAATTCAACAAAACACCGCTGGGATCTTTCCAATAAAGTGAATTATTCAGAACACAAAACTTAGCAGCCTTCAACTTCATAGTTCTACTTTTGTTTCTAGCCATGCCAGGTGGGGGTGACAAATTTTGAAGCACATATACAATATCTGAATACCAAGGATATGTCACAAATATTTCTGATACCTGAACTGATAAAATTTCCTCATTATCTTTAGACATAACAGCGATAAGATTGATGTCCAAAGCATGCAAATTTGATTCAGCCATAAAATTTTCCAGCCCTTGTCCTTTAATAAGCTTTGTGGACTTTATCTCCACATCATACTCCAACAAGGGTGCAATCCATCTACCTCGTCTCCATTCCGGATCTGTTTGCACCAAAACATCCTTTACAGCAACATTAGGAACATAAGAAATAATATGAGAATGCATAATATATACCCGAAAATATTTTAATGCCTTCACAATAGCAAGAGCTTACTTTTCAATGATGTTATATTTCAGGGTTGCATCTCTTATAGTACGACTGAAAAAAGCAATTGGTTTCTCATGCCCATCTCTTTTCTGCATTAATACCGATGCCATAGTATGCTCCAAAGAAAATGAAAGCAAGATAAAATCCTGAGTGTAATCCGGGCTGATCAAAACAGGAGCTGAAGAAAGAACCAATTTCACTAGATTGAAAGATTTTACCGCCTCTTTAGACCACTTTACTACACTATCCTTCTTAAGCATGTCGGTAATCTCTCTTAGATGTTCAGCAAGGTTAGGCACAAAGCGGTGTAAAAAATTCATCTTACCATTAAAAGGCTAAATCTCCTTCTTATTCCAGGGAAGATCAATTTTTTGAATAGCTTCAACTCATGCTAGATCAATACAGATGCCATCTTTTGAGATAATGTGACCAAGGAGTTTGCCCTCATCCATGGCAAACAAACTCTTCTTCGGATTGAGTGATACACCATACTTTCTGCATTGCTGAAAAACAATTTTCAAATGGTAAAGGTGCTCTTCATCATAATTGGAAAAGAGTGTCAAGTCATCAAGATACACAACAAGGAAAACATCTTTCTCATTCGCAAATGCCATGTCCATTGCACGCTGAAATGTCACACCAGCATTCTTCAAACCGAAAGGAATTTTAGCATAATGGAAAGTCCCCCACGGAGTAGTGAACACAATTTTGTCTCTATCATCCTCATGGACCAGAATTTGGTTATACCCAGAATAACCATCGAGTAGTGACATACGAGATGCTCCAACTACTCACTGCAATATGTGATCCATTTTTGGCAATGGATAATTGTCTTTCAAAGACACTTTGTTCAAATTCCTAAAATCAATGCACAAACAAATCTCACCTGTCTTCTTGCCAACGGGCACCAAATTAGAAATCCAATCTGAAAATATTATAGGAACAATGATACCAGCCTTATATAATCGATTCACCTCTTTCTCAATCGAGGGCAGCAAATTTGGATTTATCATTCTCAACTTCTGCCTAAAAGGATTTTGATTTGGCTTAATAAGAATGGTGTGTTGAATTATATTGGTATCATACGTCCTTAAATCTGAATAATCCCAGGCGAAAACATCAGCAAAAAAAGACAACAAGCTCACATATTTTTCTTTTACCTCTGATGGAAATGCTTTAGACAACTTCACCATCTTTGGATTCTCAGCAGACCTAATGTTCACGTCTTCAACTCCTTTTTCCGTTGGCTGCAAGGTTGGTTTTCTAGCTACGTAATCTTGATAAAAAATTTCTTCTAAAGGTATCAAACCCTTAGGAATGACATTATCTTTCAGCTGCATTACTTCCATCTGATTTATTTGCACATCAGCCTCACCATCCTCATATTCCATGTCAATTGAGGTGTCTTTGAATTTACCTTTGTTTTGCAGAAACTCATCAATCTCATCATCATCTTGGAATACTTGCCAAAATCTTTGATTATCCAAGACAGTTGGACGATGTTTCACATGGATCTCGAACTTATTACTTGAGTTCATTGGGATCTTGAAATTACTAGCTACCTTAGCAAGAGAATCCGCAACACCATTTTGAATACGAGGGATACAAGTTAAAGTATAGTATGAAAATAACTTTAAGATATCAAGAATAGAATTTCGATAAGCCCACATTCAAGGATGCTTGGCTTGATACTCACCCTTCACTTGCTTAATTACCAACTCGGAGTCACCATAGACTGCAATTCTCTTAGCATTCAACTTCCTAAGTATTTTCAGACCAGCAATCAAAGCTTCGTATTCTGCCTCATTATTGGAACAATCAAATGCTAATTTGTAAGAAAAAACTCTCACATTACTAGGTACCTTGTTTGTGGCGGAAAAAGGACTGCATACCCAAATTCCGATTCCAACACCATCACTCCTAACTGCACCATCGAAATCCGTAGTCCATAAAACTTCTGCATCTTCTTCCAAGTGCTGAAATTTCGTTTGCTTTGTTATTTTTGTTTGCTGTCCTTCAAGTTTCTGCTGCTTTTGGAGGGCTGATTGTTCAGCGAAACTCTCAGGTTCTTGTCTCTCTTTCATCAAAACTTCTCTAAAATTTTATGTGATCTTCGGAATGTCCTATGCTTCAACTGACTGACTATCTACATCATTGAAACTATCTGAATACAAAACAAAAGACTCTAAATTTGTATGTACATAATTTACCGGATGATTTATCGGTTTCTCCTTGCTGGTGATCATATACTTCATCTTCTGTTCCCGATATAGTTTTCTCATCTGACCGAACACAGGAATGGTAGCATAGGAGAAATCGAGCTTTAATGTTTCCTTCAACTTCGCTCCCCAAGATCCGCAAAGAAGCATGCCAAATCTTGAAGGTATGTCTGCCACAACCACATCCATCAAAACATTCTTCATCGGAATCTGATATAAACTTACCACCAAATATTTAATAAGCCCAATGCATCTTACTCTGTTGGAATCAAAAGAATACAGATCATGATATTTCCGAATGATGTCCAATCCCAATTTCTCCATAATCGCCTTCGGCATGAGATTGTGAGAAGCTCCAGAATCAAACATGGCATTATGTAACACAAAATCATGCAATCTAAGGCTGATATAAAAAGGCGGCACATCACTATCGGGAGACTCACCATCCAATGCTGGACCAAAGATCAACTCAGGTTGATCATCTTCCACATTCAACATATCAGACATTGGATCGAAATTCAAAATTTTAGATACTTGACCCTTGTAGCTGCTATTTCTTATCAACTTTGTCAAAGGAATGGAAACTTTTAACTTAGAAATATCACCTTCTAAGCTAAAATCTGAAGTCTTTTCTACCTCTTTGACTGGAGCATCCTTCTTCTTGGCTTTCTCCCTCGATACAATTGGCTGATTTGATCTTTCACTTGCTGCTGGAGACTTGCTTGTAGTAGGATCAACTACATCTTTTCCCTTCTTTTGTGCAATGGGTGCATCATTTTTTGGTGTTGCAACTTCTTTTCTCTTTTGGATCGAGTTGATAGGCACATCTCTGTTTCTAAGTGAATATTGTTTCTTTTGGGTGGACAAAGCATTCATATAACCTCTCTGATACTCATCCGACTCTTCTTCAAGAGCTGTCTCATTTTCCAAGATAAAATCCTCTTCCTTTTTTATAGCTGAAATTTCTGCAAACTCCTCATTTTCAGTGATAAATGTTGGCATGTCATCAGGTGTAAAAAAGTTATTTTCTTCTCCTATTACATTGTCTTCATCATCTGATTCCGGGCCAACAAAATTCTGTTGTAAAGGAGTCTTTACCTGCTGTTGTGCTGGCGGTTCTGGTGCTCGCTGCTCTCATTGTTTAATCCTGAATTGAGGTTGCTGCTATCCAAGGAAGTTGGGATTTCTGATCTACAGTTTAGGCTTATCAAGCGTCATTATTTCAAACATATTTTCCACTTTGCGAAGTATTTTTTCTGAAGTAGAAGCTTCTTCCTTTATTGCGACTTGCTTTTCTGCTCTCAATCTAGCTCTCTTGTCATTCAGATTAGCTTCAACACTTACTACAATTTTCTGCATGTCCTCCAGGGTGGGAGGATCTCTTTCTTGTAATGAATAGGCCATTTCCGGATCAAAACCATCTAGAAATTTAAGCAAATATGACTTCTTAGATGGCCTTAAATCATCAGGAATTGCATTATAAACCACATTAAATCTAACACAATAGTCTTGGACGGACTCACCAGCATTGCGCTTGATCTTGGTATATTCAGAAGTGATTTGAAGAGGATATTTATTTACTTCCCACCGATCTAAAAATTGTCTCTGCAGCTCGGCCAATGTAGCAATACTTCTAGGCTGCAAAGCTCTGAACCATTTTCTTACTTCACCTCCAAAAGTTTGCACAAACAATCTCATAGTCACATTTTCTTCGCCAATTTCATGAAGATCAAAGAAGTCTGCCATTCTATCAATATCCTGCTGAGCAAGAACAATTTGAGGAGTGCCATCAAACAATGGGATCTTACTTTGATAATCAGCGGGCATAGCATCCAAGTTTTGAGGCAAGACAAGGGGTGCGAATCTAACAGCCATTGCTCTTGGTGGATTTATAATCTGTCTTGGAGAAACAGGTGGAGTAGGAGCAGTAGATGTGCGAGGTGTATGTGGTGGGGATGGAGGAGAAACTACTACAGATTTTTGATCAGAAATAGATGGTTTATGGGAATAGTAGGAATGAATGAAGGCTCGGTGTGAACTTGTGAACTGGACGTAACTGCTGATGGCCCAAGAGTTTCAGATGCAGACTCTATAAAATCAGGAGTCTCAATGGAGTTTTGAATATTCAAGATGTAACTATCAATGGATCTATTAGCTTGTTCAATTTCAAGATACTTGATAAACTCGGGATTTATGACAGTAGAACCAATAACACTTTCAGACTTAGTCTCAAACAACGACAAATCAAATTGCTCGTCAAATTCAATATCTTCAAGATATTCAAACACAACGGGACATGAATGAAATTTGAAAAGAGGAATCACGGAACTTTCTCTATGAAGGATTCTTGAAATCAGATTAGGATTCTCATACACTGGAGGTGGATCGGGATCCGGATTTGCTCTAGTATGTCTTCTGGAAGCTAGTGTGTTGGATTAATTTCAAAATCAAAGGGACAAAACCAACTTGTTCAGCCTATCAAATTCTAGAATCATCACCCAAGAGTCCAGAACGAACTGATATACCAGGGAAATTCACAAGTCAAGTGTCACGTTCACAAGCTAGACCAGAGATTGACTGAAGCAGTGTTTATATACTTTCGCTAATGCAAAGCAGAGTGTTTCGAAGGCTACATGGCATAACTTCAGTCTCCATCTGTAGCTTATAAAAAAATTAACACCAACAAGAAAACCATTTTCTCTGCATTATGGTCGCCACTATGTTATTTCCTAAATGTACCTTAGGCTGAAGGAAGGCAGAATTCAGGGTAACATCATAGGACGCTCAGTCTGGTAGCTAGCCCTACCAGAACAAGAGAGGGCTCTCCCCGGGTCAATCTCAGCGAAAAGTAATCAATAGGGCTTGAGATGACTAAAATGAAAGCTAATTTTAGGCTAGGTATATAAGTGAAGGAGTTTGATTGTGTTTTTGGGGTTTTTTGATGGATCAAGGAAAAGGCAGTTTTGGGTGCCGGGTTTAGGCCTAGTTTTTGCAGAGTTCTGATTGGGGAAAGGTAGGCAATAGTTATGATGCTTTAGCTTAAGTAGATGGATGGATCAGATTGGTGAGGAGCTGAAGAGGGAAAGAGGGTCTCAAGATTCCTCCTCAAACAGATGAAAACATGAAAAACTAAACAAATATGAAGGTAGAGCAAAGCAACCAATGAATTATACCTTTATAACTTGTTTGTTCAGTTTAAGAAGAAATAAGAATTAAAATGATACACGTAAACATCACTGAAATTACATATACATAGAGGAAAACACCATCAAAACACAGAGCCTCAAGGATCCCAAAAAGGGCTGCAAACCCTGGTCTATTCCTTTGCCAAAATTGCAGAATGAAATGTACAATGAAGTGCCAGCAATCCCAAAAGTCCAACCCTGAAAATGACTGAGAAAATACATCATATAGACAAGCCTAACCCATTCCCATGCCTCTAGGGGTCAAGCTTGTGATTCTAGGGGCTATTTCAACCATATCTAAACTAGGAACTAGAAAATAGGCCATGAAACAACTTGCCTCTATATGCTAGGAAACTGATCCCTTCACTCACATTTCACCTTTTAGAGAATGAATCGTCTAGAACAAGTAAAAATGTGCCAAAATTACATCATGAACATGAAATTACATCAATTTACATCAATATTTACAAGAAAAAGTGAAACTAGTCAAAACTAGGCGAAATTTTGAGTTGTGGAGTCAAAAATAGGCCAAAATTCTCCATGTGCCGGGCCCAAAATCTCTATGTGTAGCAAAAATAAGAAGCTAAATTTGAGGCTCTTCCTGAAGTTTGAATTGAGCTCATGATAGCTCGTTGGAAAACCCTTCCTGTCTACTTTCCAACCCAAGTGGAATTTCTGGATTTGGTGACCATTTGCCCATCCAAAAGTTCAATCTCCCAACACTACTTCCTGTGGGTGCAAAAGGTGGCAGAGAGGCCAATTTTAGGGTGTTTTTGACCCTTTAGGCAACCCAGAACTTGATGAAATTCTTAGGAAATTCCTGACCATGCATAAATTTTCATAAAAAAATTCAGAAATACAAAGTTTTCCCCCTGAAGAGTTGCCAATCATAAGCGCGTGCCAAGTGGTGCTACGCGTCGGGCAGAAAAACCTGTTTTGTGACCAAAAAGTTCAAAATTGACAAAATTTTTTCCAAATTCCTTGAAATTTGGGCTGTAGGTCCCTGATTAAATGCTATGCTTAGCCAGAGAAGCTTCGACCAAGATTTGGAGCCTATCATGTCTTTTCCGACGCTTCAGTGCCCTCCTTAACCTCGCTTTTAGGATCTTCATCTTCGCTTTACAAACATGTGTGCAAGCCCAATAGTGATTCTTCATGTGCCTAAGCATGTTTTTCTCCTTATTCGCCTTATCCAACAGCTTCTTGAGATGGATGTTGACTCTCTCAAGCCAAGTCTCCCTATCGGCCTCAATCTCCTGCTCAATAGGTGTCATCTCGGATGGGCTTCTTCGGGCAGCTTGTCGGTTCTCATGGATGTTTTGCAACTCCATGATCATCTGATGATCCTCCAACTACTTGTTGCACTACTCCAAATAGTTTATGATCCACTGATATCTCTGCAACTTGTCATTCAATGTGTCGATCTGAGCTTTATGCTCCTGAATGATCTCCCTCAGTTTTGAGCTTGGAGAGTTAAAATCCTCGTCAACCAATATGAAATCAGTGTCATGGCCTCCTAAAGGGCCCTCCTCTTGCATAGGCCTCTTTCCTCTGTCATGTACGTGTGCTTCTGATGACGGCGGCAATGAGACCCCTTCCACCCCGGGTGGAGATAGTACTTGCCGGGCTGCTGCAAATAATGATCTCGTGCCTCTGTGATAAGTAAAAAATACTGGCACACCGATAGGCTCTGTCTCAGGACCTTCAAACTGATATGAAGGCTCACCTGCACCATGAAAAATCTCTACAGGAGGCTGAGGGGCTGTGAAGAAGTCACAGGAAATGAAATCTTCCCAAGAAATGCCCTGCAATCCAAGATGATGTACCACAATGATCTTGATGAGCGCATAATGATAAATGCTATTGTACTGCTGCTCAGGAGTCTTCTTTTGCACAAGAGTAGTCATCCTCTCTATGTTTCGGCACATGAAATATGGTATTTTCATCATTCTCACTCTCTTGAAATGCATTAATAATCTGATGTGGTATGCATAGAGACGTGAGAAACGACCCTCACAACTAAAGTATCGGATAATGAGTCTCATCAACGGTGCATAAGATTCCTTCAAGAACTAGAATAAGAATACTTGGATGAGCTGCCTCACATAGCCAGGCCTGATGTATGGCTCATAATGAACTCTATCCACCTGCTGTCTTTTATTCCACTCCTCACCTACATTCGGTATTCCTGTTGCCTGAGAAATGGTTTCTGGTGTCAAGGTGAAATTTACACCAGCGAGAGTAACCTGACCATCTCGCAAATGTAAAACAAACAACTAGGCTAACTCTTGATGATGCTAAATATGAGAAAAACTTTCACAATACTAATAGCATGACTGCTATCGGAAACATGCCATGGCAAGTGGGCAGGCCTCCAACTGAGTCAAAGAGCTGGGTTCTTCTCTCACATGTTTACCTCCTTTATGAGGCCTTCTCGGTGCATGAAGCTCTGTGGTAGAATCAGTGTCTTTCCCATTAGATGAATCTATGTCTGTCATGGTGTTTGCAAGTCTATGACAAGTGTATGTTTGGTTTGTTGAAAATGAGAAATGAAGACTTGATATTTATTGCCTCCAATTTCTAAAATATTGCCAAGTAGAAAAGGACTGTGATAAATAGGGACAGTGGGTATAGATCTGTGGGAAATAGTACAATGGTAAAAATGTGGTTCAATCAAGTGAATTTTACAATGTGAGGGCAGTCACTTGATTGTGTTTTAGGAATGTGGGGTTTGGGGCTTTTCGCAAATGACATGGGAGAGTGATAGTGATGCGGAATTGTAGGGTTTAGGGATAGGGATAAATGGAACAAGTGATATGACTGGCTTTGGGACATAGGAGAAAAGGAGAGGAACTGTATGATAATATGACAGTGATGGGGAAGGAAACCCGAGATGGAAAATGGGATTTGCAATACTTGGCACAAAATCAAACTTTAACAAACCAACTCAAACCCTAGGAGCAGTTTTAATGAAATGGATAGGGTTTATGTTTTGAGATTAAAAATCCTCCAACCAATCTTCAAACAACTTTCACACACTAACCAAAGGAAATAGCAAGATGATTTACACTTACACGGAGCAAAGGAGATGAAGTCGTTTTGAAAAATTGGACGCAATGATGAAATTTTCACTTGGTAGCTCTGTGCGCTCCGCGCACACCCAGTGCGCCGCGCTCACTGTATGTGCTGCACACATTCAAAAATACACTACAGTGGGTGGCTCTATGTGCTGCGACAACCATATGCGCCGCGCCTTCTTCCAACGCGCTGCGCCTGCAATTTCTCCACAGTCTCGGCTTCAAACCCTCAACTTCGTCCTCCAACGTTTTGAATCAGCTTTGTTGATGTCTTTAGCATAAAAATGGATTGTTCAAACTATGAAAATATCTTATATAGTGAAGAACTTGATTTTTACTTCTTAAAAACCCATTTTGTAATGTTTGGCTTTGGCACTTTTCACATTTTAATACAAACTCTGTTTTTGTTTCCATTTTGACCTTTTTGACTTGAATGACGAAACTTTTGCCAATTTTTTTGCAGGGATGACTGGCACGAAATTTGGCAAAGGTGACCAGGGCTGCGCCTAAAGAATTTGACAACTAAAAAAATTTTAAAATATACATGGCAATTTATTATAAAAGACGGAATGACGATTTTTCTTCAAAATAGAGTTTTGAAGAAAAGTCAAGATCTTACATTGTAACGATGAAATTTCTTGAGATGAAAACTTAATTTGAACCTCCCTATGCCATGCTGGAATTCTTAAACATTTTTAATACTAAACCCTAGACCTAATGACTGAAAATCCCTAAGAACTCTTTGCTGACCAAGAGATCAAACATGACTGTAAATGACTTTAAAATTGATTTTGATGAACTTCGATAAATAGACCTAATCCAGTAGGTACAAGGCACGAGGGGTATGAGTGAAAAAACCCTTCCGTCAGAAGACTGATGCTCCTAATGGAATGAAAATGAATGAAATGAATGAGACACTTAAAAAATGAAATGCAGCAAAGAGATTTTGATCTCTGACAGAGGGATGAACAGACCGACTCTAACATAGAGCATCCGATTCGAGTCATCATTTCTTTCATAGATTCTATCCGAAGTCCCTTCGCACCCCTCCACAGTCCTCCATCCTTTATTGCTTTTTCCCTCTCTCATGCCGCTCTTCATGGCCATCAGTCCCACTATCCCCTATCCCTCATGATATTATGTCAGTCGCTGCTAGGTCATCCATGCCATTTATGCTCTAATAAGGGAAGTCATCTATTTTCTACTCAGTTCCCACCCCCCCCCCCCCCATTTCATCATCATCATTGGTGTCAGCCTATCAGTCACTCTACTATTTTCTCTCGTGGCTTATTTGAGGATCACTTATTTCCTCACCTATTGCAGGTCTTCTTCTGTCGACATCAACTCATTCATTCCAGAAGATAGGTCTAGAGGGCGGTGTACCTTGGTTCTAGCTTCCACTTGTGTTCGATGCCTCGGATCAGGCAAAGGGACTCCTTATTTCCCTTTGAATTGATTGTTTCTCAACTCCAACTCCTTTCAACATGATCGAGATCCATATACTTGATGGTTCAGTGATCCAACAATTGCCATCGGTGATTCCCCGGTGTGTGTGAGATGTCTCAACCCTCATGAGGGGGTGGCCCTACAGGTAACCCCCCACACACTCGAATGACCTCTTCATCACAGCCTTCAATGTAGCTCCATACATTTGATGATGTTGGCTCAAGCCGCTTGCAGCGCCTTTTTTTTTGCATGTATTAGTCAAATTTTCAGAGCCCTTTCCTATGTTCAGGGGCATCTGGGTTGCATTTATATCTCATGTACTCAGAGATTATTGTACAAATCCTATTTTTTATCATAGGCACAATATGTATGTGGGATCCGTTATCATGTTATTTCTCTGGCTGATGTTTATGCCAGCATATTCTATATTATACGGTACCGTTGTTTTCCGGTGGTTTTATTGTTTGTACTATTGCCTCGGTGGGCATAGGTATGCCTCCCCCGCTGCCTATATCAGGTAATTACTCATAAAATAGACTTGTCACACCCGCAAGTCGCCTCCTCAGGGTCTAGCTCTTTTAGCATTTTGGTCTACCTTACAGTCCTCTCCCTTTGACTTCCCCTTTGTTGTCTAGTGATTGAGTTCTTACAACGTAATTCGGTTATACGATTAGCTCCTAACGCTCGCATGCTGGGGGGCAACTGTTACACCATTTTTTGGTCATCTAATCCATTGGTATTATATGGACCCAAGCACATCAAGTAAGACCGATTTTACCCCAAGTAAAATCGCATTAACTATGAAAAATTACTTAGTAAATCACCTTTATTAAGATGTTTATGGTCTAAATAGGAAACCCCATGAGGAAATATTAAATAAATCTATATTTGTTTGTTTTTCCTCATAGAATAATTAATTAAACAGTGGTTTGATTAATATTCATGGTTATATTTAACCCAAAACAAGGAAATTAATTAGATAAATCATTATTTCTCTTATTATTTCCTAAAAATTAGTTATTTAAACCTTATTAAATAATATTCTTTGTTAAATATAACTAAAACACCCATAAATAATTAAATAAATCATTATTTATTTCATTATTACTCAACCATATCCTTAAAATGATAAATAAATCATTTATTTATTATTATTACCTAATCACATCCTTAAAATGATAATTAAATCATTTGTTTATTTATTATTACCCAACCACATCCTTAAAATGATAAATAAATCACTTATTTATTTATTATTTACAAATAAGCGGATTTGACTCAAGTCAAGTTCCTTTTCCCTCCAACAAATATAATAAAATATTCTACAAAAGTTGGATCTTGATTTGATTAACAATATTTTAACTATACACCAATATCTAGACTAACTCAATATTTTGTTATAAATAGAAGGGTTTTCCCATTTATTTGTCACCTTTTGTTGCTTAAATATCTCATTAAATCTCAACTGTTGGTCTAGCTATTGATCTATTATCATAGCCATAATTTTCCATTTTTGTCTGGGTTTTCTACACCATCAAGAGAGAGGAATTCTAAAACTAAAGTGCTGAGAAACTACAATAACCCATCCCTCTGAGGAGAACAGGGAACACCCTCTTGTGTTTTCCTCCCATGTGCCATTAATAAAAATTTCCTTGGATATATTCTTGTCTTGTCTATTGTATCTATGGAGTAAATATTATTGTTCTTTTGTTTAATGTCTTCTAATGCATAGATCTAGATTTTTGTAGCATTTGTCTTGATCATCTAACGACAGATCTGAAGATATTAACAGTCATCTCTGCTGTTAGGGTTGTTTGTTATGCGCAAATAAAGTGGTCTTTTTTCGTACACCTCGAATAAAGATTCATACTAACAGAGGGGTGATGGACGAAGGTAATATTCTTCTTTTTGTTATGATAGTATCATGGTCATTATCGTTATCATCCTTATAGGAGGAGTGATAGGTGATATTTTTTGGATTGGTTCAAGAAATAAAAGCCACCTACATTCGATGGGAAATGAAGAAAACACAAGATGCAGAAGAATGGTTGATCAGAATGAATAAATTGTTCACATTGCATGATTACATAGAGAACATGAAGGGCAGGATACCTACTTTCAGTCTTAGAGGTAAAGAAGATATTTGGTGTGAATATGTGAAGAAAATTAGAGATATTTGTGAGGAGGAGTTGACTTGGAGTAAGTTCGAGATACTATTAAGGAAGAAGTATCTATCGAAGAGGTACTATGACGACAAGGAATTTTTTTTTATGAGCTAAATATGGACTCTATTATCTATGATGAGCACACTAGAATATTTATGGAGTTATTTAGATATGTGCCTTACCTCAAGGAGGAGAAGGCCAAGATTCAACGATTCATCAGTGGGTTTCTGATAACATTCAAAGACTGGATTGAGTTTGATGAGCCTAGATCATTGGAGGAGGCCATATGGAAGCTAAATCACTGTTATGAGAAATAAAAGCATAGATATGAGACTAAACTGAACTAGAAAGGTAATGCAAGGAATAAAGGGAAATGAGAGAAGAAGCAAGCAAGGCCTTGGGACACAGGTAACAAAGGGAATGCAACACCACAAATAAGTTCAATGCATCTAAAAAAAGGCATGGATTTTAGTTTGAGGAGAAGATTAATGGTGTAGGTTGGAAGCCTATACAGTGTTGTACTTATGGAAAACATTATCACATGAGAGATTGTACACAACATAAAGGAGGTATACCACAGATTTACAGTGCTTAGAAAGAAAAGAAAGTGGGAGATGTTGGAAAAAAGGTTCCTCAGATCTATGCATCAATTGATAAGAGGCAGGCATATCACCAAGCATCTATTATCAAGATTGACAGTAAGCTTTGTGATCAAGTTATTTCTATAATTTTTGATTGGCCATGGATCTCATTATAATTATGTTACTCATGACTTGGTGGATAAGTGTGGTTTGAATAAAGATGCACATGCAAATTATTAGTTAGTGTAGTTGGATACAAGTACAAAGAAGTGTGTTCCTTATTGGGTAAGAGGTTATGCATTTGAGTTGAATGGTATTTCTACATCAACAAATTTGAATGTATTGTCATTGGGTTCATATAACATGTTTTTGGGTATACACTAGTTGTTTCTCCATAGGACCAAGTGGACTGCTATGAAAATTTCCTTTGTAGTAGTAGGCTACATGAAATTTCTATCGAAAGGTTTTGTTGTGGCCCAACATGGAATAATCTTTGGATGAAATGGTTCATTATGGGTGGTATGTTTTTTAGCCCTTAAACTCATTGGATTCTTTGTATGATTATGGTATTTGTTTTCCTCAACTCAGAATCCCCAAATTACCCTGAAATTTCATGAAAATGTAACTTTTGGAGGAATTTTTGGACAACCCCTGACCCCACCCCCCCACAAAAAAAATAAAATAAAATAAAAAAATCCTTAAAATATAACTTTTAGAATATTTTGTTAAATGATGGCCTCCAAATGTTCAATTCTCATGAATTTTGGGGGAGTGGGCTCTTTTGGTGTATTAAACGGGGCAAGGGGACATAAGGGTAACATGGATGGGTAGAAGGGATAGGTTCATTCATGGTTTAATGAGATCTATAATCCTAGCAAGAGAGAATGATAAGGAGCCTTAGGACGTTATGGAATAGGGGCTACAGGACCTATAAGTAAGGCAATGAGATAAATTGATAAGGGAACATCCAATAGTTGTGATAAAGGGATTAGGGGCCACATTATCACAACCCATAAGCACTAAATTCCCTACCCCTTTAACCCCAAAGCCACAATCCCTTAACCCATAAACTTCTAGAACCCCTTATCCTTTCTCCCAAACCATAGGTGCTCCAACACTTATCTTCTTGGGAATATTATGCTTTTTCCTACTAACCGCTCCAAATACAACCTCTAAGCACTAGTAGGGTCCAAGGAAAAGAGCTACAAGGTTCTTAAATTTGATATGTATTTTATGGACAATCACACTTCCCCCAAATATCCTCCATGTATTTTCTTCGGTGTATTGGAGTTTGAAAAAAACAATATAGGATGCTACAAGTAATCGTAATCCTAAGACTCAAATTCCCTAATGATTAGGAGGCCTTAGAAATTAAAAAAAATCTTAACTTATACCTAAAATTACTAAAATTTCCTATCCTAATGATGTAATTAGAAATTATATAGGATTATAGGGCAACAAGGAAACCAAAATCCTCATTTAGAAATCTCTAAGACCTTCCTGAGAACAAATACAAATTTTGAAATAAATTGTTGAAATTATGCGCTTGCATCAATAGCTACCAATGTATCCATGTAGGCCACCCCCTTTCACAATAGTAATACCAATGTCCTTTACCTAGAAGGAACTCCTTACATAATTCTCTCTTAGATCCTACCAAGAATTATTTTTTTAGTAAAATGGATGGTCACCCTACATGATTCTATCCTCATGGCCTAAGATAAGGCATCCCTCTATGTCACCAACGAATATTTCATTAATGGTGCACTATTAAAGATCAAAAAAATTTGAATGGATCATTCTTTGTGTTGAGTTTCATGGATAGTATAGTAGAGTTTGTTGATCAAGTTTTGTAATTTTTCATTATACTCATGAGAAATTTCTCCAACCATTTTATTAATTTCCTTTAGCTTAGTGATTTTTTTGTACATGACATAAAAATTATTAAATAGTAAGGGACTTATAACTTTTATTTATTATAATATATCTAGGTATGGGTTTTATCATGCCAATTAATAATTTGGTGAAATATGAATAATGCTAACAAAATTCCTTCCAAACAATAAAAAACTTAAGCAATAACATACCAAGCCAATATAGAGATTCACCACTTGACCTTCCATATAAGCCAACAATGAAATCATATTATTTTAATGGGAAAAAGCTACAATAAATTGCTATCCCTCATGCAAGTGAATATTAGGAAAAGACCAAAGATAAAATATCTCAGGTTTTCTTTGGTTGGGTTTGGTTGTTTTAGTTTTCATGTTTGTTTTATTTTTCTTCTGTATGGAAGGTGATAATATGAATTTTCCACCCCCCTTCCCATAGTTCACCCATTTCTCAATCCAGAACCAAATTCGCTAACTTCCTGAGATACTGCTAGTGATTAATCCTCATTTCTCTATGTATCGTTCAACCAGGAATTCAACAGTTTTTCTTGTGGCTCAGAGTAGGGTTTCCAAGTTGGAATTCGGTTTTTTTTCCTGTGGCATATAGGAGGGTTTCTAGAATGGACTTTAGCTATTTTTTTCGTGGTATAGTGCATGGCTTCTAGGTTTAAAACTGTGATCCATTGAGATAAAACTTTAGAAGGGAATTCAACAATGGTGGTATTGGTGTTGTGGAGATGTTATTCCGAGGTGATATTTTGGCCCTCATGGGTGAGGTTTCAAATCCTTAGTACCCTCCAAATAATATCGTGATCTAGGATGATCATTAGAGCTGCTATCTTAGGGAATTATCCTTCAGGTTTGAGGTTCGAGCCATGAAGCTAAGATGGGATCATATTGTGGTGGTGTTAGAGCACATGATTTTTGTAGTTGGTGCATCATATTGAGACGGTGGAAAAACCTAAGGGATTGTGTGATGTTTCTCATGCACCCAATAGCTTCGTGTGGGCCTACTCAGGCTTGCAACTTGGGTAGATGAGAGTTTATCACTATGGTCTCAAGAGAACGATATTCATAACTTCCAAGGTGGGCGCAAAGCAAGCGATGAATCTCGCATCGCTTGCTTTGCGCCCACCTTGATGGCAGCCTCCTTATGAGTGCTAATACAAAGGGGAATCTTAGAAGGATCTTCAACACCCTAGACTCAAGTCAATTGCAAGAGGTATGCCTTGCATCTCTACCTATTCTATTTGAATCATTTTTGTTGTCCATTAAAATCCCCATCAATCCTTAGTTAAAGTCTCATTCTTTCAATCATTGATCTAAAAATAATTTTTTATATTAGGGTATTCTAAATCCTAGGGGTCTCTAATATTTCATTTTATTTCAAAATCCCAACCCTCCTTGAAGAATCGATGCTCAATAATTTGATGGTATATTTGTATATATTCCATAATGAAAAACTACATCCCATTTTAAATTTATTTACACACTTTGTAATGCTCAAGAAGATATTGGGAGCATATATTGGTTTAATTTTTTGAAATTCATTCTTTCATTGTCCCAATTTCAATTGAGGAAAATATATTGGTTTGAGTTTTCGAAATTGATTCTTTAATAGCCCTAATTTCAATTTTCCAAGTCAATTTCATGTCAAACATTTTGTAATATTTGGGCAATTGTGTTTATGCTTTCGTTTGCTCCAAGTTGTGCCAAATTATATCATCAAATGCAATATTTATTTTTATTTTTATTTTTATTTTTAATTATGCCTAACATTAGCTGGGGTAAACCACTCTATTATATAAAAGAATGAACTACCCACCAATGAGATTCTAACACCCCTAGGATAGTTTAATTTCACCAAATGTGGCTTCCATCCTCAACCCCTCCCCATGGAATTTGAACCTAGACATGGTGGGCACTAAATCTCACACAAAGCAACTAGTGAACACCTCACGAGTGATAAAATGCAATAAATTATTCCACCAAAGTAGAAAAATAAATCATTTTTTTTCGTCTAATCGACTTATCGTGACTTTCCCATGGCATATTATGGTGTCTTACGATTCACAAAGACCAACAAAGTGATAGAAAATTTAGTTGGAAAATTATTATGCTTGGCCACTCCTATGGCAGTAAAAAACATTGATATTTGACCATAGTCACTCTCATTTCCTATCACAACCTAGTATTTTGGTGGCAAAGTGATGATGGTACATTTGGAGTGGTTTTAATCATATTGTGAGTTTAACATTGAATAATGATGATTAAAAGGGATGACAACAATTGAAAACATCCCCACTATTCAATCTGGAATCTTCCTTCCAATTCCAAAATATCCAACCTAATTTTTATTTAAATTATTAATAGTACACTATATTTTGAGAAATTTATATTATAACATCCAATGAAATAACACTTACAATTTGTCTATATCTTATCACCCATTGACATGTGACATGTGAAATATATCTACGTATGCTCCCAATTGAACCCACAATTTTGACTTATACTCCATGCCAAGCTTCACCTTTTTTCAAATAGAAATAAGATGTATTTGGTTACAATGGAAATTTGTATAAGCATTTGTAGCATGAGAGTGCATCTAGTATTTTGATTTTGATCGTCATCACGATGGACGGTCAATTCCGACTAATTGCCTATTGTTTTAAAGGGAAATTTTCTTCTTCTACCCTTCTTCTTCTCATGATGTTTGACCTGTCTAAATGATAGGTTTTGATTAGCTTAGTTTTTTTAGTCTCCTCTGTCATGTTCCTTTTCATTAGATAGCCTAATTTAAGTTCAGATCTCTATTCATGGTTTGAATTATGAGAGAGGTGGACTATGACTTTGTGAGGAACAAATGTTTATTGTTTTTCCAAGAATAAAAGTTATAATTGCAAAATGCTAAAAAGTACTAGGCACCTAAATATTGTTAGTCTCTAAATGTTAGTGTTTTAGTGTATTATAAATTAAGTTGATTAGAGTGTATCAAGAATTATATTGATTAATTAAATAAATGATCCTTAATGAATTCAGTAAATTTATTCTCATAAAAATGTTATGGTCAACTAAGGTTTTGAAGCAATAATTTGTGGAAAAAGACTTTAGAACCTAAATCATTTTATTAAAATATTTTCTTCCACAAGACTTATTAACCATAACTATAAAATAGAAATATATTTTAGAATACCTTATAAAGACAAAACAAAAAAAATAAGTGACATAAAAAAATATCCATATATCAAAATCAGTCTTATCAATAAACTCTGTAAATGTATCTTTTAACAATAAATTATAAATTATAGATATGAACCCCTTACGAAGTGTATCTTTTAACAATAAATTATAAATATGCTCTAAATATGAACCCTTAATAGTCTCTCTCATGTCTTGCAAAATGAATAAAAATTATATTTTATTTTATTTTTTACAACACATCCACTTTCTATTCTCTTCGGCATTCCATTCACCAGCATCGGGGTATATAATAGTTTTATACCTTGCTAAGCTATTCTCTCTTCGGTGTTCCATTCACCCACATCAAGGTATATGCTAGTTTTATACCTTGCTAAGATATGTTTGTGAGATCTCTTAAGGTGTATAGCGTGGTTTCGAAGGTAATTACCAAAAAAAAGTCTTGGGGGTGAAAATATTACTGTTAATATTCTCAATCAGTTTTGTTAGTTTTGACGAGGAATGGTTTGATTATGTTGGAAGTGAAATGTATCATTTGGTTTTATTATTCATTTTTTTCATTTCAATGCAACAAGATAGTAGCAACAAGAAACATTGGTTGTGCTCATTCGGAAATGTAAAATTGCATCCATTTTCACACCCTTTGTTCCTTCACTTGTCTCTCATCATGTAATCCGCTCAAATCCTGGTGCCTAGCTCATTCTTAGACCTGACCACATTGATGAGGTGGCCATTTGAAGGCCACGGGGTCACCTGAAAGCTTATGGCGGTCAAAATGCAGCCTCTTTCTACCCTCCGGAAGGAAAAAATCCAGATAAAAAGAGGTAAGGAAATAAAAAAAGAACCCCTACGGGAATTTCTTCTTCCTTTCCATCGCCTTCAATGAAAATGTAAATAAAATATTTTTCGGTTATTGTAGACAAAACATCAGTCCCTAAACGAAGATGAATGGCTTCTGAGCAATGAGCATGAAAATTTCTCATGCCTTCCAATGGTGATGAAGGCAACCATCCAACTTGATGTCCTCTAAATCATAGCAAATGTTGACAATGGCTTCCAACTCTTGTCCACGTAATTTCCCACATTCGGCCACTAATCCCAACGCTGCCATTACTCTTCATCGGATCCTTAGAGTGTTAACCAGTCATTCAGTTCTGAGCCGCTCTCTGACCACGGATGGGAATGGAAAGGCCTATAGGCTCTATGTCTTCACTACTCTCTACAAATATCTTGTGAAGAACTAGGATGGAGTCTCTCTGGCTCTACTGGTGTTGATGAATTGAGATAAGGTGTTGACGAATTTCTGTTTTTATCTCAAGCACTTTGTGCTTGAAGGCTCCCAACCATTCACCAAATCCCATGAAATGAATGTGTTCGAGTACCTGGCCATTGATTAGAGATTCAGCAGCCTTTTCAACAAGGATATGTCTGAGAATTCTAGGATGTTGATGAAAAATATTCTCGATGCCTACGAGGGTTTTAAGGACGTTCGGGAATTTGTGGATGTGGGAGGAGGAATTTGGTTGACTCTAAATCTAATAGTCTCTAGGTATTCCCATGTCACGTGAATCAACTTTAGCATGCTGCATGTGGTGGCATAAGCTCCTCACTATCTAGGTAAAGCTGAATCCCCATTGAAATTATATTTTTATCTCTGTGTAGGTGACCAAATAATTTTAATGTGTGTTTTTTTAGCTGTGAAACAAGTCAGTGGAGACATGTAGGCGCAGCAGCCTCATTTATCCGATCAGAAAGCTCTAGCCACCATTATGAACAAGATGAAGCCTCCAAATTCTAGATTGGTGACCTCCATCTACCCTCACAATGCAGAGAATAATACAAAGTGGGGAATCTATGGATCATTTTCCCATTCCAAGAATGAGCGAGTGGGGATTGTAGCTTGAGCTACTTTGGGCAATATTACGAATGGGGTGGAATTGTTTAAGGCTCCAGAAATTGCAATGAAATAGAGGAAGGGTCAAGAAAAGATTATGAGAATGGGTCCTAATTTGAGAAATGAACTTATTGAGGAGGAAAAGTAGAATTCCTATTCTTGGGTTGGTGGGGGAATCGAGAGGGTTCAATCTAGCAGTAACGACATGGAGGCAATGAAGAAAATAATTGCAGAAGAAAGTATGTGGGTTTTTAAAGGCAAACTATGTTTTTTTGTTGGTATGTGTTTGTTTTCGGGTTTTATGCTTTGTATGTATTTTATCATGGGTACATTTTCCCTCTAAACTTATGAAAAACTCATATCTCTAATCTGTAATGTGTCCAAGTTTTGCGAGAGATGTTTTTTTGAGCAAGTTCAAATATCTCCATAACTAATAGGCACTCACATTGTCACCTTAAATTGGGAGGTCGTGATGAATTTGAAATCATTACATTATTTTTTCTTACAATTAAATTCACTAACTCTCCACTGACTACCAGAATAACCATTTCTTGTCCCATCCCTATTCTCGTCCCCATTCCCATCTTGAAACTATAGTAGCACATGAATAATCAAGTGGAGCATCCCAACAGTTATTATCCCCAAAATCCTTTGTCCCTATTTCTTATTTCATTATCGTTTCCCTTTGTAGTTCCAATTTTTGATAACATAGATGGCCAAAAATGACTTGTTGGATAGTTCTTAGTATCTTGTGCAACTTTGGATGTGCACTCAAATTTTCTCTGCTTTTGAGCTGCATGCAGGTCAAAAAGTCCCCATAAGTAAAATTACGCCAATCTCACGTACTCCTGTGATTTACCAGATATCCACCTGAAAATTCTATCATATTTTTTGGATACAGGTGTGCCCTACTAATGATAAATTTCTATAAGTGAAACTTACGCTCTACATTTGATTATTGGCATTTGATTTCTTTTGTCCAAATAAATGGCCTTAGTGTTATATACCCCCATGACATAAAGTTACTTAGTAAAGATGATCTCTCTTCCAGCTCTACATTTCATGATCTTTGTTTCATATTCATATTGCTTGATCTCTGTTATTATTTACATAAACAAGGATTTACCTTACTGGAAAACTGAGGCACATGTTGCCCATTCCTGTTGTCTGCCATACATAATATTTATGACCATGTAATGATTAACATTCTAAATTTCTTTAGGAATAAAATTCATTGTGAAGTAGCATTTTAACTCCTTGACCTTATTACAAAATTTCTATAAAATCATATTGTAAGAATTATCTAAATAAATTCACACAAAGATGATTTATGAATTGGAGTTTCCCACTCCCTTGAATGTCCACTTTAATAAGTCCAAAATCTCTTCGATTCAAATGCATAAATATTTTAAAGTGATAAAAAGGCTCTATAAATATCTACATGCTTCAAAATGGAAGCCTCACGAGGGCACGATATTAAAAATTTGGATTCCAGATGACGGTTGGTATGATGCAAGTTCCTGTGTCATCCACGATGTTGATGGAATTTTCAAATCAAAGCTAAAGATGTTGGAAGGCTGGTATGAAGAACCATTCCTACTTGAATTCTTCTCCAAGTCTATAAATTTACCTAGCTATCCACGAATAGAAGAATATTGTTCTTTGTGGTGGGAATGGAAAAGAAATTCCTCTCATAATATATCAGAATCAGAATGTTGTTTGGTTTGGAAACATATTATGCAAAACTAGTCATGTTCCTCCATGCATATAAAGCAATATCTTGGAGTCAATGGTGTCTGTAAAGTGCTAGTATGCAGAGATAATAGAGATATTATTATTTGTACTCTAGACAAAGAATTTGTTCCTAATGACGTGCAGCTAAAAGAATTGTTCAAAGGATGTTCAACAAGAATAAATTTTACTTGCCTACTGAAACCTTCTAATGCTGAAATACCCTTGGATTTGTTGTTTTCAATTTATAATGATCTTGGAGTTAAAAAACTATCTGAGCTTTTCGGAAGAATCGATATCTCTGCTCCTGATAATATGCTTTTGGTAAAGCCAACACCAGGAGAGGGGTTATTGGGGATGTGATTGTGAAAAATACTTATTGCATATCTTGCAAAAGATTTGTTCAAAATTACAGCAGATAACAGACATCAGATTGTTAAAGCGCTTATGGATTGTCCAGTCTATGAAGTGAATGAACCCCTCATGATGTAATATTTTGTGTTATTGGCAAGAGAAACTAGTGAAGCAGAGAATATCCAAGTGGAATAAAGGAGAATGGTGTGATGGGAGAAGGAAAAAGTGGTTCCTCAAACAAACAACTAATGGTTACAATATCTTCCCTATACACCTTGTTGATTCTATGTTCTGTCTGCAATGCTTTCTAATTTGGCAGAGTATTTCAGTTATTATTTATTTCTTTGTTTGTTCAGCAAAAGTTCTGTATGTGGTATTTAGGAATGATTTTTTTTTATGTGCTTGCTAATTTAACTACTTTTCTATTTTCATGCTTAGAATTTTGGTTAAAACTTTGCAATTGTAATTCTTGTAAATCTATGAAGAGTGGAAACATGTTAAACATAAACCATTCAATAGTTGTGACAAGATATTAAAGGCTTGTGATAATTCTAGTTACTTTTATTTGTATGACTAGATTGAATATTTTTTAAATTATTGTATATAAACTTATTGTGTGATTTATGTTACATGGGTGTGACATTGAGCGAACTCCATTGAGTTATTTTTATCAAGTTAAAAATAGGGACTGCGCGATTTTAGATTTTACAAAGATTATGCCATTGTGTCGAGCATTTTTTTTAAAATCAATGCATATGTATGCAATTTCAAGGACTACCATAACTCTCACATAAATCTTTAAAGGGTGCTAGTTCAATGGAAGAGCACCTGCTTTATAAGAAGGAGGATTAGACTCCAGAGTGTCCTAATATGAATTAATCAATGATATTGCCATTTATTTTTAATTAAAGACTTTTAATATTGATTTATTTCAATGGTGAGATATATTTCTAGATTCATTATTTTATGTTGTCTCTAAAGAGACAAAAGTGATGTTGCATTGCATTTGAATGTAATTTTTTATTGTCTCTAGAGAGAAAATATATTTTTAATCCCAACTATTGTCTTTAGAGAGACAAAAATGAAAGTTTCTTTGGAGAGACAAAAATGAAATTGTATTTAGAGAGACAAAAATGATTTTGTTATATATATATTGTCATTATAGAGACAATATTTTAAGACAATTTAATTTGAGACACCATCTTAAAGAAAATATTTAAGACAGTACACAAATTTTCTTTTGTCTCAAGTTAAGACAATTTACTCAAAAAAATATCTTAAATATTTTCTTAAAATCCCTTTCTATTGTAGTGTATGTTGTAGTGTATATGGACCACTAGAATTGGAAACTTCTTTCGGATTTCAAAAAAAAATGAAGGGTCTAATAAAGTTTTCAGTCAGTCATTATAGAGGAATTTAAAAAACATGATTGGCATGTATGGAGCTGATATCAAAAGTTCTACGAGTATAAGGAAGAAACCTTGGCATGGATCATGGCTCTCGACGTCGTCTTCCTTCTCAAGTGTTTGCAGTTTTAAGTCACACACAACGATTAAAGCTCTGAGTCAGAGGTCAAGTTGTTGGAACATGTATTAGATCTAAGAGGCACCAGTGCTATCTACAATTCCATTCTCAGAGATTTGATGATGCTCGAAAATCAGATGCCACTTTTCCGAATGAAAAACGATTTTGGAGTTGGAGTTGGGTTATGAAGCCAAGAAAAGGAGAGACTCTCCAGCCTGCTCTGTCTAATTTTTCAAGAAGTATCGCCTTTTAGTTTCAAGTTGCCAAAGAGTGAAAATATATGTATCAAAGAAAGGTGGCACACGTTGGAGGTGTTGTACTACTGTATGGTCCCTCTTTCTGAAAGTTAATATTCGAGGATAAAAAGGATGCTCCTTGTCCAGCGGACATGTCTACCATTACTCTAGTTGAGGAAGGAAACAGTTCACTCGATCTCGAGGAAATTTCAACCATTGCACAACCCTTCAGTATGCTCTTCCAAACTCTCTCCTCTATTAACATTGGCGTCGCTCAATTTTTCACCATGTTACTTCGGCCAACGCTGAAATGGAAGCCTTCACAATTTGTGATGAAGTTTCCCTTCCT
The DNA here is from genome assembly GCA_034641835.2 of Pinus albicaulis. Lineage (NCBI taxonomy): Eukaryota > Viridiplantae > Streptophyta > Pinopsida > Pinales > Pinaceae > Pinus > Pinus albicaulis. Next base: position 893,696,527 of record CM076571.1, read on the forward strand.
TCTTATTCTGACAACATTTAAAAGGCTCAATGAAGATGTAATGGGAAATGGAGATGAATCCTCTGTTAAGATATTACAACCTTCTCCACATGAAATGAATATTCTTTCTATTACTTATTTACATTTTGCAGGAGTGAAATTCTCTCCTACTGATGGAAATCTCACCACAATACAATTTGATGAAAAAACTGCCACGCTTTACCTCCATAGAGTAAAGTTAGACAGTAACATAGAGGTAATCATGATAAATCTGGTGGCATTCGAAGCTTATGCGGCGCCTGGTGTGCTTTTTTTGAGGTGATATACCGATTTCATGAATGGTATGATCAATGAAGTAATAGATGTGAAATTGTTGAGAGAAAGCGGGATTATTTGTAACCACCACCAAAGTGACGGAGAAGTTACCAACTTATGGAACATCATGGGTAAGTGCGTTCATCCTAAAGATGTTGGTTATTTGGACAAAGTAATAAAAGATTTAAATGGATATTATAGTAGAAAATGGAAGGTTATAGTGGTATATTTTGTAAATAAACATATTTTAAGCTCGTGGAAATTGCTCTCTCTTGTAGCTGCAACGATACTTTTGATCACTACTTGTTTGCAATTGTACTGCTCTATCTATAATTGCAAAAACTGGGTAAATAAATAGATTTATGCTCTAGAATATTTCTCGCTGTTGAGAATGAAACCTCGCAGTAGGGAGATGCAAGACTTTCATTTCTAATATTTATGTTCGTCAGTTCTATGTGTAATTGTGGACTGATTTGGGGATCGCTGCAATCCTGAAAAGGGCATGTACTTTTTTTATTTCAACTGTAATTTTCTCATTATAAAGGAAATGTAAGAAATTTTATAAGTTTTTAATTTGTTAGGTCTAAAGTGTTGTTTTATAGTTTTTTTAGATTTGGTAATACATTAATTTATATGGTTTTAAAATATTCAGTATTACAATTATATAGCAGTCACATAATCTGAAGCATCGTGTCTAAGGAAAGGGTTGATAATTCGAGGCAACGTGTGACCCTTGGAAGCATTCATGGATTCCTAAAGCCAACCTAGCATTTTTGGAAGTATAATTATCATCTGCCACCATAATACATGTTAAACCAAGAGGTAACTCCACAAATCAGAATGTGTATTAGATGAAGAATGTGCATGTATTTATACATGGAGGTGAGGCTATTGGGATTCAGCTCCCAATGACTCTTGGCCTTCCTTATTTCCTAATATAATTTAATATACAATATTAAATATCCTCACCAAACCCTTAGGATTAGGTGTCAACATTCCCCCCTTTAATCCGAAGGGATGTTGGTGAGCCCAGGCATCGATCTGAACTTTTCAAAATTTTCTCTTCCAAGTGCTTTGGTGAAGATATCAGTAGTTTTCTCATTTGTGGAACAATGATGTAGATGGATGGTTTTTGCCTAGACATGATGTCGAATTAGATGGTATTTTGTGTTGATGTTCTTTTTTCGATCATGGAACTTTGGGTTCTTGTCCAAATTTATTGCAGAAGTGTTGTCAATCATGAGTGGTGTTGAATACATTTGTTTCATCTGCAAATATTCTAGGATTTTTTTGAGCCACACAATTTCCTTTGTTGCTCCAGATGTTGCCACATATTGTGCCTTGGTCGTGGAATCTGCTGGAACTGACTGTTTGCATGATCACCATGAGACAGCTTCTGATCCAAGACTCATGGTGTAACCTATAGTAGACACCCCTGTTTCTTTGTCCCCATCAAAGTCTGAATTAGAGTATCCGATCAAGCTGAAGTCACCTACCTGTGCATATTTGAGTCCAAAGTCTTGAGTCCCCTTCAAGTACCTTAACACTCTTTCTGTAGCAGACCAATGTCCTTCACAAGGTTTTTGCATAAACCTTGAAAGGATTCCAACAGTAAATGAAATGTCAGGTCTGGTGGTGGTCAAGTAGATAAGACATCCTATAAGCTGTCTATACTTAGTTGCATCCTAGAATTCATTCCCTTCAATGGATGTGAGCTTCAAGTTTTGTTCCATTGGAGTGGTTAATGGATTGCATTCATCCATGCCAAAATTGTTCCAAAGATCTCTAATGTACTTCCTTTAAGAAAGAAATATAAATTTAGGATGTTGAATTACTTCAATACCTAGATAGTAATGAACATAACTCAAATCAGTCATTTCAAAACCTTTCTTCAATTATTTCTTCATGGATGCAATATAGCTCTCATTGTTCCCTGTTATCAAAAGATCATCTACATACACCACAAGATATACAACTATTTTTCCAACTTCCTTAACAAACAAGGTTGCATCATCAAGATCAAAATGTTTGAAGTCAAGTTTCAGAAGATGCTTTGTTAATTTCTCATACCGGGCTCATGGTGCTTGCTTGAGGCCATACAAATATTTTATAAGCTTGCAAACTTTGTGTTCTTGGCCCTTTACAACAAGTCCTTCTAGTTGGGACATAAAAAATTTCTCCTTTAGATCTCCATTCAAAAAAGCAGTTTTTACATCCATCTAATGGAATTTCCATCCATTCTCAGCTGCTAGGGAAAAGAGAGTCCGGAAGGTGGTCCATTTTGTTGTGGGAGCAAAAGTTTCTTCATAATCGATTCCTTCCTTTTGTGCAAAACTTTTTTCCACAAGCCTGGCCTTGTGCTTGTCAACTGAGCCATCTACTTTATACTTGTTCTTGTAGACCCACATACAGCCAATTGGTTTTGTTCCCAAAGGTTGATCAACTAGCTTCCAAGTGCCTTTATTTATCTAGGCATCATACTCCTTTTGCATCTCTTCTTTCCATTCATTATGAGAAGCGGCTTCTTTGAAGGAATTTGGTTCATGATCTAGTGGAAAAACTCAATTCACAGTTATAAGCAATATCCATATCAACAGGAGAATCATAATTATCTACATCACCTTCATTTTGTTTAGTGGAACTTCTTGTTCCTGTTTTTCCAACCTCATTGGGATGAACATTCTCCAGTGTCTTTGTAAGCAATTTGGGAGGACCTTTTTGAGATGGAGCAGGCTTCTCATTTGACTAAGTTGGGATTGATTCAAGATTCAATCTCCCAATTCTGTCAATCACATCATTCAATGTGTCATCCGTGGTTGTTTCTTCATGTGGGGGAGAGAGTGCTTTAGGACATGATTCCACAGTTTGATTCAATATAGGAATCCCCCCTTCAAGATGTGGAATCTAATTATCAAATTCTTGGAAAAACTTTGCATGTGTGAATCTATCTAGGCAATCAAGTTGTCGCTCAACAACCTTGTCACTCTCGGAAGATTCAAGGAATATGATATCTCTTGCTATTACAAACTTCTTATTGGCTTCATCATAGAGACGATATCCTTTGGAGGTATTGGAGTACCCCCAGAAGATACATTTTCGACTTCTAGCACCAAGTTTATTCCTTTGACCCTTGGGTATCAAGGCATAACAGGTGGACCCAAAGACCCTAAAATGCTTTACCGAAGGAATGTGGCCATGCCACATTTCAAAAGGAGTTTTGTTTCTAATTGAACTTGAAGGACACCTATTCTTTATGTAAACAACACATAGAACTGCATCAGCCCAAAACATTAATTTTACATTCTTGAAAAATAACATGGAGCGGACCATATTTAAAATAGTTCTGTTCATTCTTTCAGCTACACCGTTCTGTTGTGGATTATATGGCACAGTTGTTTGATGTTTGATTCCATGTTGACGAAGATAATTTTCAAATTCGTTTGAAGTGTATTCTTTTCCATTATCGGTACGTAGAGAGCCAATATGTGTTTGTGCATCATTTTCAATCCATGCATGAAAATTCTTGAAAGTTTGAAAAGCATCAGACTTATTCTTCAGTAAGTAAATCCAACACATTATGGTGTAGTCATCAATAAATGTCATCATGTATTTGTTTCCATTTGCAGAAGCAATAGGCATAGGGCCACATAAATCTGAATGAACAAGCTCAAGTTTTCTATGTGCTCTGGAGTGTGAATCATGAAATGGCTGTTTGCTATGCTTTCCTAGAATACAAACATCACATTCCTTAGGTTTTCTAGGAATTGTAGGCAGTCCATTAACACCATTTTTCTTCAACAAACGGAGGCTTTCATAGTTTAAGTGTCCAAATCTATGATGCCATAAAAGACTTGATGGGAATGTACCTTTATCATGATGTGAACTGAATGCAAAGTTTTGAGCATGAGCAGATGAACCTTTCAGCTTCAAGAGTCTCCCTTCTTCTATTCCCTCCATGACAAGTGAGTGATCTGATGCTTTTCTGACCTCTGCCTTGCCATCAAACAAGTGAATGGAGTGTCCTTGTTGGCGGATTTGGACCAAGGACAAAAATTTTCTCCTCAACTTAGGGAGGTATAGAACCTCATGTAGAATATGATCTGGAAGACCAGGCAACTTAAGCCTGACTGTGCCAAGCCTTGATGGCTTGAGTTTGGATTTATCTGCGAAATATACTGCTCCATCAACTTTGTCAGTGAATTCTTCAAAAAAATCTTTTATAAATGTCATGTGACATGTTGCTCCTGAATCTAGCAACCAATCATCTCTCCATGAAGTAAATGAAACATCAAATAAGTCTTCAGTTACTCCATTGTTACAATGTGCTAGAACATAATGAGAAGATTCAGGTGCTTTACCTTTGTCTTTGTCATTAGTTTTACCTTTGTCTTGATTTCTTTGCTACTCAATTTTATCCCAAGGTGTCCTACATTTGGATGCATCATGTCCATCTTTATTGCAACGTGTGCAATGAAGATCAGATTTGTCAGATTGTCTGCCCCCCCTTTCTCTGAAGTTTCTTCTTCCTCTTCCTCTTTTGCGACCTCTTCCTCTGGAAGAATCTGGAGCATGACTCTTTTCTCTATGTGCACAGTATGCAGCCTCTTCAAAAGATGAAGGGACTGTCATCTTCTCAAAATCTTTCTCTCTTTCTGCAAACTTTTTCTCAAGGGTCTCAAAGGTGATATGCTCAAGGTTTCCACTTGCTTGCAATGACTCAAGATAATGTGAGTAAGTCGGATATAATGCCTTAACATATGCTATGAGAGATATGTCAATTTTTACACCAGTGCTGTCAATATCATGCATGATAGATCTAACTTCTGAAGCTAAAGAAAGGGGATCATCATTCTTCATTTCAAGACTAAACAACTTAATCATCAATTGAACAATTTCTAGTTCTGAATGTGAGTCATAGAGTTCTTTTAGCTTGCTCAAGGCTTCATAGGCATTTGATAATGACGAAATATGGTGACTCACCTCTTCATTTACGGAAGCTGCAATCAAGGCATAGGCCTTGCAGTTCTTGTTTTCCCAAATGGCGAGCTCCTTGTCTGAAGTGGGCTTTGCTGGTGGATTTCCTTCTTGTCCTTCACAAATTCCTTTCCACAACTCATTAAAAATGAGAGTGTGCTTAATCTTCCGATACCATTCAAGATATTTCTCTTTGCCGGAGAGAACCACCCCTACAGTAGATATGAGAGAATGCATTCTTCTGAAGGGAAAAATTAATTACTTTGCTGGAAAAAATTGTTTTGAAGAGGAAAAATTGCTAATCCTCAGTTACACGGAAATATACTCAATTCTGCAATAAAAAATAATAATTCTTTTTTGTTTGGAAAAAAAATTTATGTGAGGGCGGTGATAATATGAATGAAATGGATTATAAACAATAGAATGGTATTGAAAATGGGGTGCGGTGGGATTAAATATATATGGGGGAGAGGATTATTAACGTGGTAAGAGGTGGTATTAATGAATGGGACAGACAGCGCTATGTCAGTATTATATATGGGTCGTGGACGGTATTGACAGATAGCAGGGAGGGCCGACAAGACACGGGAAGGGCCGACAGGCCATGGGGTGTCGAGGGTGGTAGGTCGTAGTAGGGTGTAATATCATAGAGACTTTAGCAGCGTGGGTAATTAGTAGATGCAAGTAGCGGGGAGGTGGGGTATGGGTAGATGGTATGTTGGTAGGGAGATGTGAAGGGGCGGGGGTAGGATGGAGCGGGCTTGGGGTAGTAGAGATGGGATAGGAGCTGTTGAATGGCATCAAGGGGTTGGGAGTAGTGGAGTGTACAGTCGAGGTGTGAGTGCAGATGCGTAGGTGTTGCGGAAGAGGGGGGCCGTAAGGCTAAGAATTTTGGTTGAGAATTGGAAAGAGGGATAGCGCTATAGTGGAGTGCAAAGTTATGGAATCGAGGGGTTAGTGCAGATGCGTAGTTTTTGGGGAAGAGTGGGCCGTAAGGCCAAGAATTTTGGTTGAGCGTTGTTCGATGAACAAGGAAAATTCAAGAGGGGAGGCCGAGAGGCGAAAAGAAAATTTATAAATGGTAGAGTTGCAGGTATTGAATTTCAGGAATTGCAGAAATTGCATGAGCTACAAAAAAATTAGATATTGTAGGAGCTGAACCTGCAGAAATCAGAGACTGTAGAATTTGCAGAGATTGTAGGAACTGCAAATTGCAGAAGCTACAAAAAATTTAGAACTGGGCAAAAATTGCAGACATAGTTCCTAAATTTTTTTGCAGAATTGCAGTATATAAACTCATAATGACATCAATCTAATGGAGCAGAAAAAAATAGACATAAAACTGACTGAACAAAATACTGTTAGCAGAAATGAGGGAGTTACACCACAGGAAAGAATTCCAATAGTGGGGCTGGCTCTGATACCATGTCAAACCAGGAGGTAACTCCACAAATCAGAATGTATATTAGATGAATAATGTGCATGTATTTACACATGGAGGTGAGGCTATTGGGATTCATCTCCAAATTACTCTTGGCCTTCCTTATATCCTAATATAATTTAATATAAAATGTTAAATATCCTCACCCAACCCTTAGGATTAGGTGTCAACATTCATAAGACATCCTATATTCGATGCCGCAGATTTGAACCCTGTAATAAGACTCTTCCATAGGTTCGTAAAGACTCTTCCACAGGTTTCGCAAATCTTGGTTTGCAAATACTCTTCCGTAAGCGTGGAGATAAAAAACAGATATCCTCTACTCCATCGAACAAGGTTTACATATCTTCCTAACTAGGGTTTCGCAAGGTTTGATTTTCTCAATTATGCTTTACTTCGGTAGTGTGGCTCCCAACATCACAAAAAGAAAATTTTCGGCCCAGTTTCATCTACCTCTGAGAGTCAAGCTCCTGCCCATATTGGCAGTGAAGCCCGAGCTTGCACTGTGTAGGTGGTCAAGGCCTCATTATATGGGGCCTTGAAGTTTTCTTAAAGTGCTTTAATATGCCGGTTTAATGGATTTTGGCACAATTTCATATGAATTATTTTTTGTTTTTTCATAATTATTAAAACTCATAATTGAAAAAAGATTCATATTGAATTGGGGAAAGTTGATAATTGAGTGTCAAACATAAGAAAAATGGTCACAATAGGGAAAACATCCATTACAGCTTAGAAAAAATATCATAATTGAGCATTGAACATATATATGAATTGCAATTGATTGGTTCACATGCCATCAAGTTTATCCATGACCTATATCCACCTAATTCACATGCCATCAAACCTATCTCCAATTTCTTGTAAATTGGAAGATAGGAAGACCTAAAATTGAAGAGTGGATATTTTTTTGTACTTCACTATATATAATTTTCCCACATTTTATAACTTAATTATTTTTCAACATATTTTCTTTACTTACTTCACCAATTATTCTTCTTCTATTACATTTAAATATAACAACAAAATTCCACAAATATATATAATTTAATCTTCATTACTTATTATATGTAATTTAATTCGGTTAAATATGATATTAATTCTAATATAATAAATCTTATTACTATTAAGATAAAAAAAAAAAAAAATCAAAGAATAGGTCTTTTTATCTACAAGAAAAACTTTCTGATCTCATTATAATTTTCTTACCATTTATGATAGTGAATGGGAGGGAACCAAACTATGTAAGAATTTTATTTTTGAATGTATAAGGTTGAAGAGAATTGAAAACATGAATTAATAAAAGATAATAGAGAAATTTTCTATATACTATGTTTTGTATTCACTTGCATCTTTGTAATGTGATATTCATTTCTTCATTATGTAACTCTTATTTTGTAAGTCACTAGTCTATCTCTTTGTGAATGTATAAGGTTGAAGATAATTAAAAACATGATTTAATAAAAGTTAACAAATACTATGTTTTGTATTCGCTAGTCTATATGAGTATGAAATCCATGATATTTCCAAAAAACGAGCTCCCTTATTTATTGAAGGAATTTTTTAAGAACCTTTAAAAATCCCCATAGCTCAAAAAACACCATTGTTGGAAGTTAAGTGAAATACTCTATTTAAATGAGATAATTATTTTACATCACTTATCCAGTATCTCATGAAGTATATTTTTTTCATGCTCAAACTTTTTCTATTTCAAATTACTCATAGAGTTTATTTCAAATTACTCAGATTTTATTTCAAATTAGTTATAGTGTCTAAGATTATGAAACTTAAGGGGATAATTAAGGGGATATTCGTTATATATGAAAACAAGATCTACAAATTTATTATATTTTCTTTATTTGTTGATTTATATTTCATTTTTATTATCATTCACACATTTAATGTTTTCAATCACTTATCTTAATAACATTCTTTCTACTTTGTACTTAGCACCTTCCAAGTGCAACATGTACTCTATATTTGGGTATGATTATGTGTAAATTTTCTTTTTTCTTTAGAAATTACTTTATTTGAACAAAATCACTTCACCCAAAAATAAAATTAATAGTTTAAAAAAAAGAAAATAAATAAATACTATAATTTTTTTCTATATTTTAATTTCTTTAATCATTTTCTTATAAAAATGAATATATTCAAAACCATAAAATTTTCCCAAATTTAATAACTTAGTTTCAAAAAATATAAATTAAAAAACCTATCAAAACATTAAAATTTCAAACCCTCATTATTATAAACTCTTATAAAACCAGTAAATATGATTAAAAAAACTTCAACTTCTAATTTTTTTTTCCTATAAAAAAAGAAAACTTTAATTGCTACATATTTTTCTAAGCGAACGCATCTAGGCCAACAAAATTATCTAAGAAATGGCATCCATCCAACATACAATAATTTATATTTCTTACAGTGATCATTTCATTAAACATGTTCTAATAAATTAATATTAAAATGTTGGCTGAGATTTTTCCCTTCTATGAACTATAGATATTGCATCTCCTAGGTACTAAGTGATTAATTGAACCATTGGCCTTAGACACATGAATGATAGGAACGAGAGAGAGGCGTGAGCAGATGACATACAAATGAAATAGAATATTATACGGTAGCAGAAGCAAGTGGTTATCCAGAACTAGTTCTTTTGTCATAGGTGTCTGTAAATTTTAAACTCTCTCAGGAAACTGCCATGTTTTGATCCTATTAACACCAAAAATCCTACTCCACTGGAAATTATTATGGAATTATAAGAAGAAGTGGTTGGCCTTTTTCTAGATATATTATATGACCATATGTGTTTTTTAACAAACAAAAATCGATATTGTGTGTTACTAGATTAAAGGTCATTGCTTTTCATTAAAGAATTGACAGCCAGCAAACTTATGAAGCAATATGTATGCTTGCATTATTTTTTTACTGGAATAATTCTAAAATCATCAACCAAACCATTTAATGGGTTACTACTGCTCATAGGAACTCTTGCAACTCCAGTGCAAGGAAATTTCAAATTATGCTCTACAAGCCATAGAGGATAGCGAACATTTTTTGAAATTTGTTTATCATTTTTTACTGCAAATTGAAATGAAATCTGCAGGAATAATCGCTTAATGGTCTTGAAAGAATTATGGAACATAAATATTGTAATTGAAGCTTGAAGTTTGAATTTTTTTAAAAATAAACCAGAAGAAAATAATTTTATCTATGGAAAAAGAAATGTTGTTGGATTTGTTCTAAATAATTAACTTAAAATTAACCATAATAATATCAAACAGTGGAGGATTATTCCACTTTGAGTGGTGAGAAACAAATAAACTAATAATTCCGTAAAGAAAATTATAAATTTGGGCATAATGAAAATTGAAGGAACAACCGTTATAGAGGCTAGGTCACAGTATTCAGCGACAAGAGAAATGAAAACAAAGAAGGAATTGAGGCCAAATATGTTCAGAGCCACAAGGCTTCTGCTTCATTGATGTGCAAGACCGTTAAGCAGTGCATTCCCTCCAAGAAATCCCACCAAAGAACACGGCACAGAAGACTTGGCCACCGTCTACTAGTCTATGAAAAGTAAACCAAGAAAACAAGAATAATTTGCAGCAAAATATGTTCATAGCCACCATTAAGAAGTCCATTCCTCCCAAGAAATTTCCACCGAAGAACACGACATGGAAGACCTGGCCACCGCCTACCAGTTTATGCAATGTATTTTCCAGTTTGAACGTGCCATCGATGTGGGAAGCCATTACGCAGTCCATTCCTCCCAAGAAATTTCCACAAAAGAACACAAAAGGGTTTACTTGGCCTTCCATTTCTTTACCATGATCAAGAATCTCAACTTTTTTGCATTACCCATATCCGTAGGGTGAAGCCTATCAAGTGCATGTCGAACTTCTTCAATCTTGGAGCAGAACACTATTGATATAAATTAAAACTACCAACGACAAAAGTGGTTAGTTAAGTAACATAAATCAAGGGATCCGGTTTATTTTTTAAGCTATGGATCCAACGAACAAAAACTTTTTAATCGTCTAACACTCAATCCAAGGGTGCACACTAGAGCAAAGTGGCATTCAGCATAGTTGTTTTCAAATAGGGATGCCTTAAGGCATAAATATTGTAAAGATAAAATAGTTCTTATACGCAACTAGTTTTTAATCAGTATAATTTTAATTTATATATATTTTAAATTATTAAAATAATTATATCATGAAAATTATCAAACATTTTTTATGTTCTTATTTATGGATGATATAATTTATTTATTGAAATCGTTAACGAAAAAAATGTTATACTATAAATAAAAGAGGTATGCACTTTAAGATTTATGATATTTCATATATATATATATATATATATATATATATATATATCATAAATTTTTTTTAATATAAATATAAGATGAAAAAAGGAAATATTGAAAGGTAATGAGAAAAATAAAAAAAATTAATGAATTTTCCCCATAAACAACGAGTTTTGTTTTGTTATCCTAATTCTATATGTGAAGAAAATAACTCACCAAAAATGTACATTATATTTTCCACTCATGCAAGAAAAAAGAGTTTAAAATAATTTTTGTGCTTTATGAATGTGTGCATGGTCCTTTTAAGTAAAAAAATTAATTTTATGTTCTTACTAGTAAAAAATCCGAGTAAGAACATGTGCACATTCTTATGGTGAAAATATATTTTTCCAAATAAGAGTGAAAACACATTCCTAATGGGAAAACAAAAACTCTCTCTTCCCTCTTTAATTCCACCCAGCCTTTCTCCCTAATGTGTGCTTATTCACTTGCTTTCCATGCTTTCCCTCTCTCTCAACCCTTCTATCTCTCTTTACCCTCTCTAAGTTCCTAGTCTCTATATCTCCCTACCCCACTCCCATGTTGTCTCCTCATTTCCCCACCCCTCTCCCACATTTTGACCTCTCTCACTCCATATATATATATCATTCACTCCATCCATATTTATTATTCTTCCTCAATCACATCCCCACTCCATTCCCAAATGTCTCACCCTCTATGTCATTCCACCCCACCACTCTCTCTCCTTTGAACTCCTTCTCCTTCCCCAGTTTTTATATTCATCTAGATCTATCTCTTCATGAAATTTCAACTATACCCCACTCCCTCATGACTCCATGTATATACCACTCTCCTCCATTCCTCTCTCTCCTCTCATGCAACTCCTTTTCTCCCTATCTTTATCCCTTTCTTTATTTCTCTATAAATAAAAGAGGTATGCACTTTAAGATTTTTGATATTATATATATATATATATATATATATATATATATATATATATATATCATAAGAAAATTTTAATATAAATATAACATTAAAAATGGAAATATTGAAAGGTAATGAGAAAAATAAAAAAATTTAATGAATTTTCCACATAAACAACGAGTTTTGTTTTGTTATCCTAATTCTATATGTGAAGAAACTAACTCACCAAAAATGTACATTATATTTTCCACTCATGCAAAAAAAAAGAGTTTAAAATAATGTTTGTGCTTTATGAATGTGTGCATGGTCCTTTTAAGAAAAAAAATTCATTTTATGTTCTTACTAGTAAAAAATCCGAGTAAGAACATGTGCACATTCTTATGGTGAAAATATATTTTTCCAAATAAGAGTGCAAACACATTCCTAATGGGAAAAGACAAACTCTCTCTGCCATGTTTAATTCCACCCATCCTTTCTCCCTAATGTGTGCTTATTCACTTGCTTGCCATGCTTTCCCTCTCTCTCAACCCTTATATCTTTCTTTACCCCTCTCTAAGTTCCTAGTCTCTATATCTCCCTACCCCACTCCCATGTTGTCTCCTAATTTCCCCATCCCTCTCCCACATTTTGACCTCTCTCACTCCATATATATATATATATATCATTCACTCCATCAATATTTATTACTCTTCCTCAATCTCCTCCCCACTCCATTCCCAAATGTCTCACCCTCTATTTCATTCCACCCCACCACTCTCTCTCCTTTGAACTCATTCTCCTTCCCCAGTTTTTATATTCATCTATATCTATCTTTTCATGAAATTTAAACTATACCCCACTCTCTCATGACTCCATGTATATACCACTCTCATCCATTCCTCTCTCTCCTCTCATGCAACTCCTTTTCTCCCTATCTTTATCCCTTTCTTTATTTCTCTATACCTCCTTATCTCCTTCCCCCCCACCCCTCTCGCACTCACCCAATTTTTCTCTCTTTCACACTCTCTCATCAAAGCACACTGAAAATCAAAAATTTATATATATATATAAGCGATAAATAGTATAATTATAATGATTGGGTAAAATAAAAAGTTCTAGTTGTCCTGTTAATATAAAAAATAAAATTATAGTGAATGCTTATAGGGCCTTAATATAGCCTCTGTCTATTAGAAATATTTTCTTCAAAGCTTGTAATTGAGGATCTGTCTTGACAAACAAGTCATTTTCCTATGTAGCTTCCTATACAGGAATATGATTCCACTTTATAAGATATTTTGTACTTATTGTACTAAAAATATATAGATAATGTTGATCTATAAAATTTTATAATTCAAGAAACAACTTCCCTTCTTCATTTAACTCTAGAAGTTCTATTTTTATTGGCATATATTTTTTGAAAATCCTTTTTAGGAAAGATACGTGAAAAATATTATGAAATCAAAAAGAGGTAAAATCTAACATATATGTCACTTGTAAAATTATGTGAATAATATTTCAAGGTCCATAAAATTTTGGAGTTAATTTTTAGTCTTCTTGTTCTCTGTTGTAAATTTCTTATAATGTTGTAGTACCAAAATTACCGAGTAACCCTCAATAAATAATATCTCACTTAAATTTTGATCTAATTTCTAATAGATTCTATTTGGAACCACTTGAAGGTATTCCTTGTGAATTTTTAAAACACTTTAGGAATACCATGAATCCTATGGATTCATTCAGAAACATTTTTTTTTCTTTATATATATATATATATATATATATATATAAAACAACAAAAACGTTTATATATATATATATATATATATATATATATATATATATATATGTATGTATGTTTAATACAAAATGTACGGAACATTCTGTAAGGTTTATCAATCGCCATAAAAACTGTATCCTTACCTTAAATTTTTGGTAACTTAATAATTAATTGCATTCACATATCTTTAGATCCTTGAATAGGTAAGTGTAACGGTTGAAATAACTCTTGAGATTTTACTATATATAATATTTCTATTATATCTATTATCTATCTAGGAAATATAAAATGACACTTTGATGACTCTCCATTCAAATCCCCATGAAATTGTCTTTCCACATTTTGTACATTGTTACATGTTCAAAACTTTGCATTTTTCTCTACCTATTTTTTATATTTTAATGGAAATGTATGCTCGAAAATGTACTTTAGGAGATCAAGGTCCATATTGATCGTGAAATTGTTCCCAAAAACATATTGTCACAATTTTTTATTACATGTATAATTGATTCCATTTATTTCTCATATATATATATATTTCACCCAATATTTCCCTTCAATTGATTGCTTTGAAAATTCAATGTTTCTCCTTTCTTTTGTCAATACTACAAATGATTAACCAAAATTTTGTTGTTGCTAATACTAATCTAGATGACATAGCAACCCGCAAAAAAGATAACGATGTAGTACCCTCATCATTCCATTAAAATAAATTTTCTTCAAAAGAGATGGAAGTGGACTTAAAATGCATGCATTATTTGTAATATATTTTTCATGATATCTTATAAGTCTCAAAATCCTCTAAGTATCTTCATGTTCTTAGCAATATTCCATTTTTTAATAGCTTGAATAATTTTAAGGTCCAGCTTAAGGTATGACAAAAATACTTTACTTGTCATTTCCTAAATGCACAATTGGATATTTTTTATATACAATTATTTTTTATCAAAAATTTGTAGAACTTTATTAACATTAATGTGTTAAATGTGGTATTCCCATTATTTTCTATATGAATATAACATGAAAAAAAAAACACATTAGATATGTTAGGGTCAAAAGAATTTAGTCATGATGCTTTGAAAAGTAGTAGAAGCATTAGTCAACCCAAAAATCACGACCAAGAACTCAAATGTGCTTCACGTGTTCTAGAATTGGTCTTGGGAATGTCTTGTTCTCATAATTTGATTTGACGGTTTCTTTATTTATGATCAATATATTTAAAACAAATCATTACATGAATATAAACTAATAGCTCACCAAAAATTGAGATAGGTAGCTTACCCTTAGTGCTGATTTTATTTAGATATTTATAATCATAATTTGATTTGACGGTATCTTTATTTATGATCAATATATTTAAAACAAATCATTACATGAATATATATATAAGCTAATAGCTCACCAAAATTTGGGAGAGGTAGTTTACCCTTAATGCTAATTTTATTTAGATATTTATAATCAGGACACATCCTCCAATAATTACCCTTTTTTCTCACCATAATTATTGGTTCTGAAATAAAATCATCGTTATGTTATCCACCCTTTCTGTTCAATACCTGAAATTATGAATTATAATCATTAATATCACTTAAATACTTGATTATTGTGAATCGATGGAATCCGTGTTATTCCAAAACTTTCTCATATTTTTCATGAAAGCATGTTGTTAATAAAACTTAGCTATAATATAAGAAAGTATACTCTTTTTATTTTAACATTGGTATTATTGATAGGATTTTATCTCAAAGTTTCAGTTTTCCATCTAATTTTTTTTTAATTATCCATAATGTTATGAAATTCAAAATATTAATCTACTTGGTTCACCTAGCTAAATATCTTTAATGTATCAAAATTTGTGAATTCAATCTTAGGAAAGTTCACTTCCTTTGGTAGCCATTGTAAGTAACTCCATTGTTGAAGTTAGGTCCTCCTTAAATTTTCTTCTTAAAGGAAAGTTTTTCAACCTATGTGATCCCTTTATTTTGATGAGCCTCTTCAGTCAGATTATAAATTTTAAGTATTGTCCCAATTTAGGGAATGTATGGTCATCTTTAGAGAGCATTCAAATTTTCTATGGTTTTCATCCATTTTCTATTCTAATTAATTTAATTGTGCATCCATATTTCTTTCCATTGTTTTCTTATTTTGATCCTTTTTATTTCTAATATTGATCAAAACATCTTTTTTCCATTGACCTATGATTCAGTTGATTAATTTAGCTATCCAATTTCGACATATGGTTTTCTGTCTCTTCAATTTCTTCATGAGTAATAGAGGATCATTATATAGGTTTAATTTATGAATTAATTTGTGGATCTTAGTTTGGATCCATGGGAAAGAGTTATTGGATCGTAAGGGTAAGGGATAATGAGGTGCCACAACAGTTTGATATAAATGAAAGGTCGAACGCTAGTACTAATTAAGTAGGATCAACCATACCCTTAGATGCATTTTCTAAATACCTAGGTACAAGATAGTGGTCTCCTTGAGTTCTTTTCTTTATGTACTATAGCAATAAAATAGCTTGATACCCTCTATAAATTTAGTTTCATGTATTCCCGAGGAACATCCTATATACATAAAGGAATATCAAAGTTATATAGAGTATATAAGTGTTATCTGATGTAGTAATACACAAACAGGTACCAAGATGGGTTCCAAGTGTTTCCAACAATGGTGATAGGGGTTTCAAACAAGGTGCACCATGTGTATTTACTGCATGTATTCTACCAATACTGAGATTTGTATCCTCTAAAAAATAGACCATTATGATATTTAAACATGTTGGAACACATCTGCAATAAAGAATTAAGAAATGAAGTTACTCCATAAAATCTCTTAAAATCACCCAAACTTATAAAATATATATTTCATAAATTGCAATGAGTCAAAATATATTAGAAAAAATGACATGCCATTCACTATATTTCCGTAGAATTTTGAAAATGAGACTAGAAAATTATTGAAAATTCTTTAGAGTGAAAATTCGAAAATATTTATTTCAATTTTTATTTTAGAATTAATTGCAAAAGCTATATACCATAGGCTCTATCTCTAAAATTATAATAAAATTGAAAGTGAAGATTTTCCCACCTACAATATGATATTTCTTATCACTTTCCACAAAATTTAACTATGTATATCCTCTTAGAAAATAACTTTTCGTGAAAATAAATAGATCACGTGTCTAAGTCTAATTTCAATATTAGTCACAAAACCTAACTTCCATAAGCTATATCTTCGAAATTGTAAAAAAATAAAATTTCATTAAACATCCTTCTATATTGTGTTTTAGTCTCCCCATTTTTTTCTATTTGAAACTCCACAAAAAATAAGTTAAAAAATGACGAATCACATGAGACTCATTTTAGTATTGGTCACAAGCCATATCTTCCATAGGATATATCTATGTAATTATCATGAATTTCAAAATAAAATATTGATCCTATGTGCTTGTTATTTATCCTTAGTATTCTTAAACTTTCACTATTTGAATCTTCCTAGAAAAAGGGGTTATAGAAAAAATGTCAAGATGTCTTACTTGATGATTAAAACCCTAGGATTATATTCTCTAATACTTAATTTTATGATTATATTTCCTTGAAAATGATAAAAAAATAGGTGAAAAACATCCACTTTTAGAGAGAAGCCTACTTTATAATTAATCAAACTATAAGACAAGATATAATGATCGTAAGCCGAGGTCAAATTGGCATGTGTGTGTATGCGTGTGTAGGTGATAAAGGGTATAATTATAGTAAAGTGTTTAATGAAATTTTCTAAATAACCTATTAATATAAAAAGTAAAATAATAATAAATTATTAAAATTTATTGTTAATAGAGGTGATAGGGAATTAATAATGTTGTGAAAACCATTTACCTAAGAGGAATTCATTTAAATTTTTTTACATAATAGGAACATTTTCACATTCATGTTGCACAACGTTTTATTCCCAATAATAATTGATGTGTACTCTTACTATGAAAAATTTGTCTCTACCTATAACAAACCTATGGATCTAGTTCTTGTCTATGTTAGATTTGGTCTTTGAATTCCTACTAAACCAATGATCTAATGTCATCTCCATGTTCGTTGTTCATGCACTACTCTCAACCCCTTTGTGGATTGAACAAATACTAATTTTCTTTCATAATGAGGTAGAAAATTATTATTTCATCCATTCCTTTTGTTCTAATACTAATTGTTATAAAATAGGAGAGAAAAATTAAAATCTAATAAGTACACACAAACACCAACCATAACCAATTCACAAGAAATAAAGGTCACAAGGTTCATCCAATTTGGGTTACATCACCAGGAAAAAACTAGGAATTCTATTATATCTTTTTTTTTTGTAAAGTAAAATTTTGTTAAGCTTTAAAAAGCAATATAAAATTATTTTATGGTTTTCCATGGTATTCTAGTTAAAAAAAAATACATGTGGAAGGTCCATATTTTTTCCAACATCCAAACAAAATATTTTTGAAACCTTATGAAAAAACATAAAGATAATATTGTTTACCTAAGATGCCTAATCTAGTAACTAACTTAGAAAGAAAAAAATGATAAAATTAACTTGAAAGACTAGAGAGACTAGAAACCATTATTTCAATTTGGAGGAATCTAATGTATCCTTTGTGATGGGCTCCTTACTGCGGCTAGGATAGGATCCATGATCTAAGGGGAGGTATAGATAACCTTTAATGTGCCTTACCCTCTTATGTAGTTTCATCTTCATCATTTGTAGTTTATTCAACACAAGAAGGACTTCCTCTACCTCATTTTCATCCCATAAGACCCAACCTAACAAGAGATTTAGATGTTATTTAATGTGAAAAATATACATGTATTGGCTATAGTGACCCATGTTATGTCCAATATTACACACCTAATTAGCTATTTCCCTAAGCAGTTTAGAATATGTCATACAAAATCGTTTCCTAGCTATGTCTCACTCCAACTGAATGATTTAATCTATAATGTCCTATGAGGTGTTAGTTATATATCTTTGTGCTAAAATGTAGATCCCCCTTGATCCTAAAAAAAAGTAGCCCCTCAATAAATTTTGTACCGAAAAATAAGCATTGGGAGTCTGAAAAAAAAATCCATGACAGAGGAAAGTATCTCCAAAGGATGGAGCCTAGACAAAAATATGTCTAGGAGGGACAATAATGGGAGAGAGCGAGGGATAAGAAAGGGTGAGACTAGTGAAAAGGAAACCAATCTCAAGGACCAAATATTGTGAAATTGTAGAAGAGGAGCCAACCTAGAGAGGGAAAGTCATAATAGCATGGTCAAAGTAGCCATATAGGAAATAAAACACTAGAGGAGATACTTTATAGTGCATACCCCAAAAATACAATGGGGCTGGGGAAAACAGGGTTAGAAAATCCAAGTGTTCATGCATGAGAGGACCAACAATTAAGGAAATAACATATAATAAAGATATTAACCAAGAAAAAATAAGAAGTAACCTAACCCATGAAGGTTGATGATGCCCCTATTTTCAATTTCTTGTACCCTAAATTTACAACTACTGCATGTAAAAATAAACCAATTTTGCAATTAATTGACCACTTCTACATTTGATTAAAGAAATTTAAGGGAGATTTGGCTAATACTAGACCCCTTGGTTGTCTTGATGTTATGATTTACAGAGAATTATAATGAAAAATATGCATTTGATCTCATTCGTAGCATTTTTACTCTCTAAATAATATGCTTACATCACATCTTAACCATCTCAAATGATCCCAATGACCATAAACATCTTGGATTATACTTGCATCTTGTCGGAGCCCATTTGCGTGATCCCAATAGCCAAATACATTCAATAGCTATGATGATTTTGGGGATGGCGTATGGTGGAGTCTTTGGCCATGTATGCATGGTGGGATGCAAAAGTCTACACCCCCCCCTGACATTTCCCCCTTGAGACACCATTAGAGCCATTTTATATCTCATCCACAAAATCTTTGACATTTTTACATTATGCTCCTTTTGTACCATGTCCTCATAATGGCCCAAATGAAACTTACAATGGCTTCATTATTACTGTAAATAGGCTACATAACATGAGAATACTATGAACAAAATAATGAGATACCAAAGCCTTGAGCTAGTGAACCAGTAATGGTAAATTGGCTCTAGGATTGCACCAAAAGTACCACAACCACCTTAATAAGCAAAAAGTAAGAGTAATTTCATAAGAAATTGTAGAAGATCTCCAATTTAACACTCACCAAACCAACTTTGTATGAAATCACAGTAAATTGACACTAGAATTGAGTCTACTTTACCCTAACCACTTTGATAAGCAAGAAACAAGAATAAATTCATCACAAATTGAAGAAAGCATCCAATTTAACACTGCCCAACCCAAATTTGTGAGAAATCAAATGAAACCAATATTGAAAGAGAAGAAAGCTTTTGCTAATAATAAAAAAGCAGAAATAATGTATTCCTTTAGTATTTTTGCTGTAATTTGACCCACACAATTCTCGACGAAATGGAAATATTCTATCATTTAAATTTCATTTTTAAATGTAAGATTAAAATTTATATTCGAAAACATCTATAAACATAGCAGGATAAAATATGTCATTACTAACAAAAACATATCGCATGCTTTTTCCAGTTTTGGATTATGGAATGCGATTATTAGAGAGAAATATATGGTAAATCTCAATTTGGTAGATTGGGTTTGAAGAGGTGCTCCTGAATCCAAAAATGGCTCCTACATTTGGCTTATTTTGATGCAAGCCAAGCTATGGCTTTGTGGTAACCTCAGGTGGGTTGTTAGTGGGGGTGATTCCATTGTGATTAGACTGGATTCTATCAAAGTTTTTTGTCGCAATAATCTACTCTCATTTCCAATTCTACGGTTCTTTTTAGACTGCATAACATCCTTGGTTCACATTCAAAACTGATGTTTTGTTGTGTTCCCACGGTATGGTTGGCCTTCCTCACAGGACCTTGGGCTCCCAAATTCCCTTGAGTCCGAATGAGAAAAATTCAGACATATGATTGAGCATGTTGGCATTGTGCTCAATGATATGAAATATCATATTTCATAGGGTTGGTTGGGAATTAGGGGGCAACATTCTGGTACATGAAATTTATTCTTACATCACCTAGGATTTGTGGATTTCACATTGTGATGCTTAGCTAGAAGATATGTGGCGATGGGATGCCCCTCTTAAGATGTGATGATTCATTTGGCTAGCATGTTGTAATAGAATCATCACTTGGGAGAATCCCATGTGGAGAGGATTTCAAGGTCGAGGGATTTTCTCTTTATGTGGATATGCTAATGAAGAGATGGTCCACCTCTTTTTTGGATGACCTTTCACTAAAATCATTTGGATGGAAGGTATGAAGTCCTTGAATATTCAAGCCACGATTGTTTCATCATATATTGGCGGTTATTTTCCCTAATGGATTATAAGCTACAAAGCCTTTAGGATGCTCCCTATTTACATTTCTTGGGGCATATGGCTCTGTAGGAAAGACATTAGTTTTTATCTTTTTCTCTCTAATGTGTGTTATATTGTATTGAAAGTTGTGTGGTTTTTTTAGGAAATTGAGCCATATTTTCCCTCCCCACTTCCACAATCTATTATGTTCCAAGAATTTTTGTCATCTCAAACGGTTTCCTTTTTTATGGAGCTTGCTCGAAAGGCCTTTGTGGCTGTGGGGCTACCATTTTGATGCATGCAGGTCTGCAATACCATTTCCATTAGAGTGTTAGGGCTTGATGAAACAATAGAATAGAAATAGTTTCTCTTTGGTGTGTTTTAAGATGTGCTTCCTCGTTAGAGATTGAAGAGATGGGTGTTGCAGGGTACTCAAAGATTGTCATTGATTGGGTACAAGGAATCTACTCCTTTGGGTTTCCTACTTTATTCAACTGGATATCTCAAATAAGGTAATAACGTTGTCAAATTTTTTAAATGTTCAGATTCAGAGGTTGATATGATATGAGATATTTTAATAATGTTTAATAGACACATTGAGAACATTTTAATAACATCTATGAGACTCAACCGTCTAAGGGTCCATATTCTACATCATACAAGAGATCACATTCTCAAGCTCCCTCTAGAACAACACTTTTGCTGTGAATTCTGATGAAGAAATTCAGACTTTTGTGAAGCCTTGCCTCCTCGAACAACATACTCAAATTGTCCACCTTTAGGCATACTCAAATTTTCCACCTTTAGATCACTTTCTAACTCATTACTAATGTCCTCATAAGCCAACAATTCTATGATAAAGTTCCATTCAGTTTCAACTGCTCTTGTAGTGAAAAATATACAAATTATTTCTTCTCATTCTTCCTTGGGGGTCCATCTACCTCTCTCGCATTTAAGATGGTGAGATCTGGTCCTAAGTTGTGATATTAAAATCATAGCCTTTCCCTCGATTACCTCACTCAAATAAGTCTTTTCTTCATGTGATTGTCATTGGTTTATGTTTTTGACATATATCAATTTTTTTCTACCAACCTATTTTTCCCACATGGTAGTCCTGAGTTTTTCAAACACTAATTTTTTATCTCCTCTTTAGAATTAAGACAATCTTGCCAATTGATTCCCCATTTTATCATCCATTTGTCATTAATTAGTTTTCTTCAAGTTTTATTCGCGGACTTTATCTTCTCTGCATAAATCATCTTGGGCCAAGGTTTTGCCTCCATTTTTTCCACCTTTTTTAGATAACATAACAAATGAATGGTTGTTGAAGCATCCATCGGAAACATTCCAGTCTCAGCTAGTAGGATCTTGCAGACTATTGCCTTGACTTTGAGGTTAATAATGATTAAGTACTTTTTATTTTTTTCTATTTGTCTCCACCTGTGATTTGACATGTTGTTTCCCCAAACTTCACATCTATATAGGACAACCCAGGTAACCAACACTCCAAAAAGAGTTTTCTTGGTTTTCTAGTCCCACACTTCTACTTCCCTACATCTATTCTGGAGAATATTATAAGAAGCTCTCCACCCCCTTGGATCCTTGTAGTTATGCATGTCTCCCAACTGAGCTTATTGTGAAAAAAAATTCCTAGTTACTTGTACTCTTCCACTATCTGTAGGGGTTTTTCCTTATATGGATTTCATTTTTCCGGTGATTGTTAATAGTTGGGAGGTGTTGGGTTTTAAACTAGCCATATCTTCCAAACCTATTCCAATTGCAGGTTCATCTAGTCTGTCTACATGGTTAATTGGACCTGATTTTCATTTATAATCTATCTTAAGGCCTTGAGAGAATAATTTTCAACATCCCATCAATGATGATCCACCACTATTTCTAAAGTTATAACTCCATTAATATATAACTTAGTATATAACACTCATTAAATTTACCCAACGTAAAAAATCTAACACATGATTGTAGATCAAATTA
Organism: Pinus albicaulis; assembly: GCA_034641835.2. Classification (NCBI taxonomy): domain Eukaryota; kingdom Viridiplantae; phylum Streptophyta; class Pinopsida; order Pinales; family Pinaceae; genus Pinus; species Pinus albicaulis. The sequence continues at coordinate 893,719,640 of CM076571.1, forward strand.
ATGAATGCAGCTGATCCCTTCCCCTCTAGCTTTCCACGAAGTGAATTCAAGAACCCGTTTCTAGCTTTATTTTCTCAATTTCCCTCTCCCTTAGCTTCTCTTGTCTCACTTGTGGTGAATAATCTATTTCAATTCGCTGCTAGTGGACAAATACGTTGCAATTCTATACAACACACTTGAATTAATGAAGATGAAATATACAATGAACTAACCAAAAGTTGAAACAAATGGTGCTTCACATTCTATGTAGAACTGGAAAAGAGATTCATGGCCCATTATGTTGTACCAATATAATGTCGAAAGATCAATCCCTGATACTTCACAGATTCAGTGATATTATCTAAGGTAATGCCATGTGCTATGTATCCCAATAATCTCCAATGGCTTTGTGCAGCCTAATTTACTCCTTTCTACCAAGCATATCCAAAATATCATGACATAGCTCGCCTTGATTAATCAGGGAACTAGAGATGTGGCAACAGGTCAGTCCCAGTAGTATTGATTCACCAAGCTTGCATGGTACTCTTGAAACTCAAGAACCAATTGATGAAAACAAAAAGAAGAGTGCACTGGTCGATGAAGAGAGTACAAAGAAAATATACCATAACCTCTAAAATGTATCTAATAATCTGTCTATTGTATGTGGCTAATATTTGGAATGAGGTGATTTGTGTATACTCAATATGAGAATCTTAGACACAATTTAGTTAACTGTTCATGTTTCAAAAAATTATTTTATGGTGATTTGTGTATACTCAATATGAGAATCTCTGTCACAATTTAGTTAACTGTTCATGTTTGAAAAGATTATTTTATTCAGGTTCAAAAGAGAATTTAAACTAAGTATTTGTATTCTTTTAAATGAAATTTTTGGCATCTGGTTAATCTTAGAGCAATAGGGTGATTTGTATAATGAATATGAGAATCTCGGTTATAATTTAGCTCAGTATTTATGTTTAAAAAGGAAAATACATTTTCTCCATAATTGAATTTAGTTGAAATAGTTCAAATAGAGTATAATAGTTTTATCTCATGAGTATTATATTGCTTTAGCTCGTTATCATGGTAATGTTGAAAATCAAGAGGGAATTGATGATATTGAGGAGAAGAGAATTTATCAGTCAACAGAGTAGAAAGGAGACAAACCATAATCTCTTAAATGAAATTTGACAATCTATTTGTGCTTAATTATTATGTTAATGGGGTGGTTTATGTATACTCAATATGAGACCTGAGTATTAATTTTGCTAAAGGGAATTTTTTTTTTTTTTCATTTTTTCCTTTTCCTTGAATTTAGTTGAAATAGTGCATATAGAGTATAATGGTGTAATACAGTGTAATGGTGTTATTTGTTTTTCAAAAGAAATTTTTTTTTGGAATTTATAATTTTATTTTTATCTATATAATGTCTTTTTAAGTATAAAAATTATTGATTTATGGAATAGCACATATTCTTTTCTTTGCTAACTCAAGTTATATATCTTTTAGATGTATTCAAAATGAAAACAACATATATCTATTGAAGTGCAAGATGGAAAAAAAAAATGTATATAGTTTCTTCTTTTCATTTGGATTGGCATATGACTAGAAGTAACAAAGTTTTTTAATCAAATTAAATAAATATATCATATTTACGTATTCAGTGATCATGGAACTTATTCCAATAATAAATAATAATTGACATAAAAAAATTAATATTACCATGTCTTCACATCTATTTTTATTATAGATAGTCAATTCAAAATAGTTTTTTTAATCTAGAAACTCTAAATTATACTCGTTTCAATTTAGTAACCTAAAACCCAATATATCCATCATTTAAACTTCCTTATTCAAAAATCCATCTAATTTACCTTCCATCTAAAATGAGTTACAATGAAATATCTAGCTAAAATCTAACCATATTTATAATTGCACAAATGTTTTCATTGTATACCCTTTGTACACATTAATATACTTTGGGAACAAGAAAATATTTATATTTATCAACATACTTTAATATTTAAAATCATTTAAGCCCAATATAGTTTCTAGAGATAATATTAAAAGTAACCGTGTTAATTAAAAATACCCGTGTTAATTTCCGGAACCTTAACACAGCTTCCACAATCACCCGGTAAGTGAATTTTTTTTCGAGCACATCATATTCTAGGTTTAGGAAACACTTTCATCTAGGACATCATATTGTAGCTTGATGTAAGCTTCCCATTTGAGGTTTTCTTTTGTATTTCTAAAATGTGGTAGGTGCAAATACATATAGAGTAGCGAAAATAAAGAAATTTTTACTTTTTCTCTACTTTACACCATTAATTTCCATGACCATGTAGATTAACCTTCATTTTTTTTTTGGTAATTCATCCTCACAGGCATAGACATCATGTTACATGGTAATTTTTTTTGGGGGGATTTTCTATTTTTGTCACAAAGGATGGGAAACCCTTTCTTCTCACTAGATTCTTCCTTTGAACATGATTCTTTTGATTTTTGGACATGTTATTTTTATATGATTTTGACACTTCCACTTTTCTTTATATTAGTAATAATTTCCCACATAGTACTATCCCTTGATATATAATAATTAGAGAAGAATGATATTTTCTAATTTACAATAACATCTCAACTTGTGCTTGGACTAGGGACAATTTACCACACACTACTATTCTTTGATATACAATTATTAGAGAAGAGAAATATTTTCTCATATACAACAACATCTTTATTAATCACAATTATCACTATAGTCGAGATATCCGGTAGTCAATATAATTTAGGATTCTCACTATAGAAACCAAACATATATACCTTGATTTTTCCATCTAGATTCTCTCTCTTTTCCTTCAGAATATTTTCAAAAGAGATACAAATGTAATCATTAAACTGACTTACACACGATTTCCTACCTAACCATAACTACTTAGAAGTGATATTTTACAAAAAATTACAAGGAAATATGTTATGAATGTAAAAAATGATATTTACTTCTCCTTACATAGAATTGATATGGTACTTTCTAGTTGTTGGATGTGCACCTTACCATCTCCATAACTAAGCTATTTCTCCTTTCCATGACTTTGTTTTGTAATTGAATGAAATGAGTGATATATTTCCCATGTTTAGCTTCCATTTTGGAGAATTTCTTCAGCTAAGTGAAACCTTCTCACCTCCACTAATGGGTATTTAAGATTTGATGTAATTATGTTTTTATTTTTATACCAAAATTTTCTATTCTACAATAGCTAAAAAGGGTTATTTATAAAAGGCTTATTTCTTACATATAAAGTAAACTCACTTACCTTGGAAATTCATCTCCTAGTAGCATGAAATCACTTTCTATGGAAATCATTTGTGTCTTAATTCAGTAATGTATATCATTATGTGAACTATATTTGTTAGTTATATTATTTTTCATTTGATGTGTTTATATTGAAAAAATTAGAGAATCATGTTGCAAGGTCATTTTTACCAATGATCCTAGTTTGGAAAATTTTGGGTGAAAATATTTTGGATCCATTACGATACCGTATTTTCTTCCAAAACTTGCTATGGACCATTAGTCCGTAATCTAGATGTTGACATATTTCGAACAACATGAGAGATCCTTAATCAATTCTCATATTATAAAGTTATGATTCCTATAAGCTCACCTATTGGGATTGACCACCATAGTTTGAGAAAATTCCAAAGTTATGATTCCTAGAATTTCACCTTATGGGATTGAACACCATAGCTTTTACATAATTCCGAAGTTATGATTCCTAGAAGTTCACCTAATCGGGTTGACTACCATATTTTGAGAGAATTCCAAAGTTATGATTCCCAGAATTTCACGTAATGGGATTGACCACCATAGTTTTGAGAGAATTCCAAAGTTATGATTCCTAGAATTTCACCTAATGGGATTGACCACCATAGTTTTGAGAGAATTCCAATGTTATTATTCCTAGAAGTTCACCTAATCGGATTGACCACCATAGTTTGAGAGAATTCTATTTCACCACTTGTTACTCATTGAAAAGGGGTTGGCTAGATGGAGACTATTAAGGTGAATCTATATGGATCAATTTGTAACTCATAGTGACGATCGAAAGGGTCAAATTCAACCCATAATTTTCTATCAATATGTGTTATAGTAGAGCCAATAGGAGGAAGTGGTGTTTCATTTGGTTTTCTTGCATGTTGTTTAAAAATAGATAAAAATAGCTAAGTGTGGATATATATAGAGAGAAAGGGCATATTAGTGGGGTTTTGTTCTTGGTAGTATCTCTTGGGCCACATGTTTTCGGAAACTCTAGAAATAGTGCCTTCTCATTCGTACTTGCATCGTTTCAATTTAAAAAAAAAGAGAGCATAGCAGCCCCACCTTCTAGTGAGGATTTAGGGCCTATAAAAGCTACCTAGTGAATTTCTTAATGGTTGTGGTGGATTTCTATTAATTGTGTTTAATTGTTCTCTATTTTACACATATAATGTATTTCATGCATAAACAACAAAACAATAATAACAAATGTGAAATCTCAAAGGAATTATCCCTTCATAGTATAAGTTTTGGTTTTATTTCATAAATATTTTGTGGTGAACTATCTAATGGAATCTTGATAGTAGTGTATAAATCATCATGTAGTAGGTTAAAAACGACTTCAAATAGGCATGTTTTATTAGTATCAAATTTGTTTTGATTTTGTTTTACCGTTTGACAACCTGTACATGCATTCTTATGTTCTTGAATGGATGAAATACCAACTACCATACTAGACTTATTAGGTATAAAAAAAATATTAATAACTTAGATTCCCATAGTCCCCATACAATAATGCATTACTTGTGTTCTCTAGCACAATTAGTTCATATGTTTTTTCTATATTTAGTTCAATAAATTTGTACAAGCCTTTCTCACTAGTACCCATAGAAAACACATTGTTTTCATGAAAGAACTAAATTATACATTTTATCCTTGAAATTTTATGCATATTCACACTTGTAGTTATCTCATTAAGGGAAAATATTTTTACCCCATTCAAGAAAATTGTGAGCATTCTTCAATGTATAGTTAATATTATTGTTGATTATGACATGGACATTTTCACATCCTCTAATATAGTTGCTCGAACGAGGTTTCCTAGGTCACAAGTTCCAAAGACATTTTTTTTGCATGCTTGTATGTGTGCACTCTACAGATGAAGTCAAAGGGATTTTTGCCCAAATTTTGGATGTAATTAGGCTTAAATGTAAATTTTGGGCCTTAAACCATGGCTTGAGACCATATTATCTACATGCTAGGCATATTATAAATAGATAGAGTATGTCTAAGCTAGGTAGTATGAAGTCAGTTGATTTGATTTGATGTCACGTCTCTCATCCTAGATTTTTTTTTTCAAGTGTTCATACTCATGTTTTTTTTTTTCTCTTAGTGCTTTGATAGATAAGGTAATTTGTCCTTAATAAAGGAAAGAGAATTTGACTCTTCTCATTCTACCTATAATAGATTTCAATATTAGCATTTAGCTCTTGTAGTAATGTTTTTTTTAAAAAGGAGTATCGATTTATAATATACTTCTTCCCCAAATGTTTTTCATGTTCAAGTATATCTTTTTCCTTTTTTTTCATTGAAAATTAGAGGTATTATACTTAAAAAGGGTCCCTTAGAAATTCTCATTTTAAGCTCTACCATTTTGTTTTATTTCACTACTCTTTTGACTATGCTATCTAAAGCCAACATTTATCTTGTGGTGTTTCCAAGGTAGCACTTATATTTATCTTCCTTGTGTATCTGTCTATACATGTATCATTGATAAATCATTTGATTCACGTTGTGTATATATAAATATAACATTAATCACCTTTGTGAGCATATAATGAATTCTATACTGGTATTAAGGATTTTCGATTTATATATGAGAGTTATGAAATTGATACATGTATCTACATAGTGTTCTATCCCACTCTTAATGACTTTAACTTTAATTTCTCTATGTGATAATGGCTTCCATCATGTCAAACTTTTAAATGCGATGGATCTTCGTGCAACAAAGTTTGTGATGTTGCATTAAATTGATGTTATCGTGGTTTTTTGTTAAACCACTAGGATTGATGTATTGGTACGCCTTAACATCTAAATTCCATATGAAGTTTTATGTCACTTGTACTGTGGTGTTATGGTTTCATTTAAGTAACAAGAGGAAACGATTTGAATGATCATATTTTATTTTTTTTCCATCGCTCTCCCATGTGATCAAGTCCTGTATAATAAATTTGTAAATCTATTTCGTGCGATTCATATGGTTGTCATCCATATCGTTTTTTAACACGTTATCCACACCAGAGTTTGTAGCCTCGATCCACACCTATACTCCCAGATTCTTACACGTGGATGGTGGGATCTATGCATGGGTTAGGGTTTCAATCTACCATAAAAATCTCATGCCTTCATTCTATTCCTCTTTCCAGTTCATTGGTTCTATCGTTTGTCCACAACGTTCAACCTCTATATGAATGCATTTTGTCTCACGTAAGGAATCTATCATTTGGATTGTGAATAATTTTCGTTATTTTATTCAATTTCAGACGCGAATGGCTTGGCCATATCTCTGCGTCGAATGATCTATTACATAATTTCCTTCCAACGATTTACCTCGGTTCTACATGTGTTTATCTTTAGCAAGAAATTCCTAAAGTTAATTTACTTCGAATGGAATACTTATTCGTATTTTTACTTCTATGGTCAAATGACAGTAATCGTTCTTGGTGTCTAACTCATCGTTTTATCTCACAGAGGCGTTTAATTCTTACACTATCGTTAATGGGGTGTGTATACTCCCATTCGAATTCTCTTAGCCTCTGTTAGATCTTTCATTTATATACTTGTCGATACAGTTACCAATACTTGTTTGTCTCGGTTTGTTTCACAGGTAATTTCCTCCTCTATGGTGACTTTGTTTTCTTGTTAAAAACTCTTGTAATATTTTATAGGGAACCATTGACACCAATACTGCTCTTGTTTTTTACAGGTTGGTATGAGTGACTCTTTCTAATTTCTTATGTGAAATAATGTGTCCCAAGAGTCTATCCTTAATTGCTAGAGAGCAATACCCTGAGAAATTTCTCGGGAAAGTTTACACAGTTTAATTTGTAATCTATTTGAACAAGAATTTGGAGATACGTTAACATGAATATCAGCACCAGGGCTATTTACTGACATTATTCAGTGGTTCATTTTCTACTTTTGGTTATTTCCAAATTCTTCCAAACTTATTAGGACTTTTATATAATTATTCAGAAATATTTTTAATCATTTTTAATATTCGGAACAATTATTTTTCTAATATCCTCCTGTAATGATTTTATGAATATATTCGGCTGAGTTTTTAGTTTAATTATATTTATATTATATTTATAGGATGATATTCACATATTTTCTCATAAAAACATAGCATTTTACTACTTAGTCAATAAATTTAAATCAGGCCTTCTTGTATATATCAGAATTTGATTTAGGGAAACTAGTTCACTTCGGGTTCTCTATTAGTTGTTTGAATGAATTTTTATATACTATAACCAGTAATAACTTCATAATGGGGTTTATTATGAAAAATAAATTTCTGCAATGGTTGTTTGCTAACTCTGTGGATGTATTTCCTTTTTCACCATATAGAATAACCTTTCATTTTTCTGTTTACTCTGATCAGTAAAATACTTTGATTCTACGTATAAGAGAACTCCATAATGATTTAATACCATTAATATGTCTATCTTTTTCTTACAACTCTCAGGTAATTTTATTCTAAATAGAATTTCTATTTTTCATGGCTAGAATACCATATGATGCAGCAGAATTATTTTTTGTTGTGTTGTTATACTTATTCACATCACAATACTCTTTTGTGGTGTAACTTACAGTTTAATTGATCTAATCTTTTTCTAGACTTTGGATTAATCTTCTCTTTACATACATACATACATACATACATACAAATATATATACAGATATATATATATATATAGCTATATATATAGCTATATATATATATATAAGGTATAAGCTTATCACAACTATTAGATATGAATATACGAAATCTATATCTTTCTTTTCAAGTAACTATTCCTTATAAAAGCATATTAAAGTTACACTTTTAATTTTTCTAGGGAATCATTTTTTTTTATCTCCAGATTTAAACCAAACAATGGTTTAGAGATTCTGGCTTATAGTATTCCCTAATATTTATTCCTACTACCATACAGAAATTTAGAAGATTTATTTCTTCTATTTAGTTTTGTGAAATGTACGGAATAATATAACACAATAAATAGATTCAGCATAATAGCTACATCATTTATCAATCTTGACTAACAACATTTAATTTAGTTATTCATAAAATTTGTGTGCATACCACTTTTGTGATGACCAATCCTCCCAAAATTAGAGTTCTTTTATCCATAGAACTCACCCCCGAGCTGAGATCCTCTCCCAGAATAGACCAACCCCAATCTGTTCTGGAGTAGCTTATTTAAGTTGATGCTCTCCCCAAAGCCTATTTCTAATTCTGCATCCAGAATCTCAGTATGATTTTATTCATGTTTTCCTAGGCTTCCCTTATTTAGGGACTTTAAATATGCTTTATATTTTTCCATCTTTTTACCTCTTCCCAACTAGTGTCCACATCATTGGGGAATTTTAGATTTTTCCTCAAAAATCTAATTTAGAAATAAATTCTTTCAAGGCTTTTTGAAAGATTTTTGGGGAAAGTATTAGCCTCTTTCCATACCTCCTGGATTAGCCAACTGATCTCAAAAATCTCATTTGGTCAATATGCACATAAATATTTTATTTATTTTTCATAATTAAAAGATTAATTACATCCACACAATAATTATCCATCGGGGTCCACTCCCCTTTGAACTGAGGTTCAAATGTCTAATTTGAAAACATAAAACTAGGGGTGTTACATTTGATCCTATGATAGTATTTGCATCTGTAAGGGTTTTTGGGTTGGGTTGAAAGGCTCCTGCTGGATATGTGCATGAAGACCTAGTATTTTTTACGCGTGGAATCCACTGGATGTGTGTCAGAAGGTTTTGTAAGGGTTTTATAAAGACAGTTGATGTGTTGACATATCTTAAGAATAATAGAAAGAACAGTTTTGGTGAAGCTCTCTGTGTTATGTGTCTATATTTACTATTTATTCTCTGATGAGATCGCAATATCTGTTTACTTATTGATGATTGTGAAAATATTTATGATATGGTTATGCATGATTATTGATGATTAAGAAATCTGTTAATTTTTTATGCTTTGATTAAGCTATAGATCTGGTCCTAATGTGTTATATGTTCTAGAGCGAACAATATTTATATATTATTCTGTTGATAATTGAGAATTCTCTCTATTTTATTATCAACTATTGTGTGCAGTGCTATAAGTTCACTTAGGGTTATTCTAAGGACCACTTCATTAAATTCTCTCTCAGGGTGCATAAACATGGTTCCAACACCCCCCCATACTGCTTCAGAAGAGACTTTGGTCTACACAACCATATGATTTCCGAATGGGCCAGTAGTTGGAGCTTTTTTTGGTTTATCCATAAACTGTAAACCTGGGTCAGGACCCCACAAGCCAACAAATTGTTTTGTTGTCAGGATGGAGATCATCATTTTAAGGGAGATTTGATTTTGTGGCATCTTTCGCGCAACGAATTACAAGATTGGTTGGAGAGAAATATCCTTGAATTTGCACTGCAGGAGAATACAAGAACTAAATTATCTAAGGAGAAGTGGGTAGAAAAGTATATTTATACTGAAGTGCATGAAATTTTCTTTTTCTCCTTTGTACATGAACAACAGGAGTGGTTTTCGCCCTTAGCTGAATTTCATCACTGCATAAGAAATTATGTACTCACTGAGTGGACTCTTGTATTGATCCAACAAGTAAAAAAGTTTGATAATAAGATCACTCGTGTGATATATCATTGGATCGATCACCTTCTGGGTGGATTTGTGACTGAATTTGCTGTTGACCAATTTGTTGCATATTTTGAAGCAGAAAGAAGGTTTTTCAAAGGCCTCAGACGTAAGTTCCTGCACTCAATGAAATTATTATTGAAAATTTTATTGTGTGAAAGGGGTTTTATGTGTGAACATAATCCTTTAATGCATTGAAGAGATTCACTTACACGCAGTGGAAGAATTTACCACAAAGACTCTGAAAAGGTCCTTTATGTCCCTCTGAAGCCTAGATCTCATAGTGAACATGAACGAGGAACTACTAGCTCAAGTGAATCTGAGGAAGAAATATTGTCATATTAGAAACCCTTGAATCTATTTTCCATTCCATCCACTCCACTTCCAAGCTCACATCACAGATCACCTACCCCACCGCGTATTTTGTCTCCATCTGCACTTGAAGTAGATATTGTTGCATCCATGAAGTTACCTAATTTTAGAGGCATTGGAAATGAGGACAGTTATCACTTCTGGTTTTTAACTAAGGCTATATGGCAAGCTTAGCAAGTGAACAATATTGACATTGGATAATTGCAGCTAGCTACTACATTTCAATATTGTGTGCTAGACTAGTACATTAGGTATGCAAAAGTAAACCCTAATGCTACCCTCGAGAAAATAAAGTGACCCAAAAAGAGTATTTTAAGAAACGAAAGTCATACGTGGTGTTGGTAACAAAAATAAAGGATATTCATCAAGAACCTAATGAATCTGTATGGGAGGTTGATTAGAGATTGAAACGCACCATTAAATATGGTGCATTTATAATCGATGACACGTGACATAAATAATGGTTCATTGCTATGTTGCTCTCACATCTCCACCAGCCATTAGGTCAGAAAAATATTTCCACACATGCTGAGGTTGTAGAAGTTGCAATGAAAATGGAGGCTAGCCACACACCAATTACGCTGGGAACTCAAAATATTTAGAATCAGCTGGAAGTAATGAATGTGGAAATTCAAAGTCTGCACAAGGACAAACCCAAGGAGGTTTGCGCAGAGGTGTGGTGTCAAATGTAAATATTTTGGGCATCATAAAGATTTATGCCATGTTTTCAACAATTATCTAAATGCAGGATGTTCTAGTCCATTGAAGAACCTTGTATGGTGCACTATATGTCAAATTTCCGGACTACATGACACAGATTCTTTCCCAAGGATTGGAAAATATCAGCATGATTTGAAGCTGTTATTTTGTAAGTTTTTTTTATCATTAGGGTATGATGAGAATAATTGCCGGACCTATGATATGATGTTGGATAAAGCAGAGATATATAGCATGCAGGTTGATACTACATCAACATGATTCCCTTCTAGGCACGAGGGATTCCAAGGTAGAGGAAGAGGCCATGAGGAGGATTAGTTGGTCAAGGAAGAGGACAAGTGATTTTCTATAAATATGGTGATGTTGGTAATTATGCATGCAACTATCCAAATCGAGTGCTACAGTCCTGCACATATTATAGAAAATTTGATTGTCTAGTGTTTATTGCTAAAATGCAGGAAAAGAAGACCCGAACAAAGAATCTTTATATGGTTCACACAGAAACTCAGGAAGAATATCCTTGTGTGAATGTAGATTCCAAGAGTGGTGTAGCTACGAATGAAGATAAGGGAAATAAACCTCCCACTGATATATGGATCATAAAGCACTTGAAAAAAATGAAGGCCTTGATCTTTAGCTTGAAAAATAAACCTTTATTGAAGCAAGGAAATACTTTGTAGAGGGAGATACTTCAACAAGTGGTAGCACACTGAAGGATGCAGGAGGAGAAGAAGAGATTAAGCCATATTTAGAAACATGCATAAAGTTGTTGCACAACAAGAAGGTTGTTGGAAATTTTGAGGCATTGATAGATAATTATGTAGAAAAAGAACATCCCTTGGTAGAAAAATGAGCAGTCAATAAAATATATAAGAAAAATAAGAGAATGGGTAGAGAGATGTGTCGGACCGTGTAGATTCATGCTTATGAAATGGACCAAGTCATTCTAGATTTAGGATCAGATGTAAATGTTCTACCTAAACAAACTTGGTAGGGCATGGAGAGCCAAAGATGGAATGGTATAGTATCTAACTGCGGAGGCTAATCAGCAGAAGATCACTCTTTTGGGTAGGTTGTCAAAAGTTGTGGTCAATATAGAAGGTTTTAAGGTGTTGGAAGATTTTGAACTCATACAGATTGTAGATGATACAGATCCCTATCCCGCACTATTAGGATTGGATTGGGCCATTGACATGGATTGTGTTATCTATTTGAAGAGAAGGAGAATGGAATTTGAGAGCAATGGAGTTAGGGTAATGATTCCTCTAAACCCTACAGAAGGCCAAAGTTATACTTAACTAGTGTGCGATGAGGATGGGAGTGATAAAATTTATAATCTCACTTTGTGCGAGGAATACTAGATTAATCCTACAATAGATGGGAACCTTAAATGGGGGAAGGATAGTTCTTGCCTTTCAGACTTTGATTAAGAACATGAGAATTTACAAAACCGACCGCATGACATGTATGTGTTGCACTGTAATAATTTGAACCATGATCTACATTGTATAGCATCTCATGTACATGATTTCCCACATTATGATGGCTTAATTGATGTAAACAGGTTCCTAGGAGAGCTGGAAAGGTTTGTGCCTATAGAACAAAGATTACATGGTTTGGATCTTGGCTTGCTCACTACTTCAGAAATATGGTGGGAAACACATAAGGATAATATGGGATATTGGGAGGAATGTGAGCAAATGATGGGGTTGCAGTTTGAATGTCTAGTAATTAAAGAGGAGGAATTATATTTTGGTGAAGAAGATTCACACAGCTATTTGGCCAAGTGGAATTAGGTATGGGGAGTAGAACGAAGACCTGAATGGGTCCATATGTTTATTCACACATTGATAAAGGTTCCAACTAAATGGTACCTGGAAATAGAGTTTCACAGAGGCACTAGCGAATGGTCTGTGCTAGTAGACAGTTTTATTCTCACCTTTATCACTGAAGGTGGGTTTGAAATAGTTGGTTAGGCTTTGATCCTAGAAATTATTAATGAATTGATAAGGGAGACTGTGCACTACATACAATTTTCACTTGTATAAGTTAGGTAACTTTGCATGCTCTATGGAACATCGATCCCCTCAAATATCATAAAAAGTCACTCCATGCTGAGCCTTGTGGGATATTACAGAAAGCACATTCCTTGGTATGAATTGATAACTGTGCCCTTGACCATATGACACAGAAGAGGGGAAAATTTTCATTAGGATAATGAATGTTAGAGAAGTTTCAACTTAATAAGGGACATGATGGAAACTACTCGATATCCTTTGAATTACCTAGTCAACAAGCCTATGTTGGGGGAGACGGTCTGTAGATGGTTATCCTTAATTTTGGATTATATCTATATTAAGGTGTGGCATGTGCATGATATCTGCGTCGGGATATTGACTAAAGCATAGAGGTGTCAAAAAATTGTCATTGGAGAAGTAAAACTAGGTAAGACAGATTTATTACCATTTTTAGGAGTGTCTAAGATGCATTTAATCAAGGGATTTTTCTAGATTTGGGACTATTTTTTCAATAATGGAACCTCATTAACGCACAAAAAGCTGTTGCAGATTTTCCACAAGTATAAATATGACCTATGGAGTCGAAATAATTCCCTTTGCATTATAATTAATTTTTATGCTATGATATCTGTGTTTTCCAGTGCATTTGTTGCATCTATGTCTAGTTTGGACCCAGCATTTGAGGATGTGTTGCACCAAACTAGTCTAGGGTACGTAATGTAGAAGAATATGACAACCACAACACCAGGAAATGACCTTGATACGTTAGAAGTTCCCATAATAGAAACACCTGTGCCATCAAAGATGAAAAATGACCAAACCTATGGAATGTGCAAATCTCTTAGAGAAAATACCCCACAATCGCCATGAAGAAACCTATGGAAGAAATTATGGAGACTATTGCAGAAGAGGATGAAGAAGTTATTGATGTAGCCCCATTCTCATGGCTACCCAGTTATATTGCGCTATAAAAACCAACTATCAAAGTGCTGAAGGACTTGGATAAGGTACATGCAAGTATCCAAGTGCCTCAGATCCTAGAGGATGTCCCAATGGAGGGGGATATTCTTTCAAAAACCCCACAATTACAATTTTATTAATGGGACATTGTAGATATTGAAAATTTTCTCAAGCTCACACCTGAGCTCTATTTAGATTAGATTACCTATGAAGGAGGCATAGTGCGCCTCAAGCCAAAGATGGGAATGTTAAGTCTACATAAGGTAGGCCTACTTAATATAGTGTAGCAAAAATATGTGAGAAAGGAGTTATATATAACTGGCACGGGTACTTGTGCAAGGAATTTCTTGAAAATGTATGCGAGGTCTACGAGGAGGAAAAGCACTTCCAATACGCTTGTATCTTGTTACTCCTTGCACTTATTGGATGGTGAACCCCCAAAGGTACACAGTTCCCTGAGCTTATAGAGAAGATGTGAGAAGTTTTGTGTTACACCACTTTGTCGAACTCATCTAACCTCGTGTTATGCCACGTTGGGTCTTATACGATGTGTCATTATACCAAGCCATACAGTCAAAGTCACGACTGTCCCCTACCTTTATGAACAATCAAAAATGATAGCCGACTTTAAGGCTACATTTCACAACATCCACATCTGTGAGAAGAGACCTGTAGAGGGTGTGCGGTATGAGCTTCCCTACTTAGTGACTAAGGATGACGTTATCATAGTAACAACAGAATGGCCACCATTCTGGTTGACTCCACCGACACAACCATGCACTATGAAAAGAAAATCAATAGAGGAGGCTACTAAAAAAGCCTACAGAAACAATGACCACAACAATCACAGAGAAACCTACTAAGAAGGAACCAACCTCAACTACAACCTGATAGACCATTGATATAACCACAGTGCCAAAGAAAAATGGTTGTGTTCCTAAGGACACTTGAGAAGCATCAACCTTAAAAGGAGTAAAGAGCGATGCTCGAGCCACAAGTGGGTCACACAAGAAACATAAGGGCTCCAAGAAGATAGGACAAGAGGTCCTAACACTTACAGAGGACGACCTTAATGAGATCATGAACACCGTCACATCTACTTAGGAAGATCGATGGACAGAAGTGGAGGTCCATATAAATCTGCGTTGGTGATTTTTCAAGTGGGATTGCAAGAAATAAAAGCACATGTGAGCCAGATCTAGGGGAGCGTGATCCAGGTGAGCTGGACTAGTTTGCAACCATTGGATGTTTTGTTACTAGCATCCGACAATACTTGACTCCTCCACATCCCCCATCCAATAATACAAATGGATGCTAACTAGCACATTCATTTTATGAGTACAGGTGATATTCATGTTAACCTTTCAGTGTTGCCTACAAGTAAACTTCGTTTGCTTCATTCAATGATTGGAAATGAGCTCTACTTCTGAGAAGTGACTACATAAAAAAATAAAAGAGATGCACATCAGCAGGCTGCACAAGCTCATCAGCAACAAGAACAGGACAAATTAGCATGCACAGAAGTAGAGACCCAATGCGCTGCACTAGAGGCAAAAATCAATCAGATCTTTCGAGATGTTCCAGCTATCCTAGAAACAGTTGTACCTGCTGAGAATTTAGAGGGACTAGCTACGACAGTCAAAGAAGTGTGTGAATATTTTCAAACAATTTGCAAAGAGTACGAGAAACAAATCACGGACCTCCAAACCAATTTGCAACTGGAGAAAACTCCATAGGTTCATGTGAATAGAGCAACAAAAGTCAAGCAAGCACAAGAAATAATTGATGCCGCAGTCACCCAGTGTGACAAGTCCCTGAATGAGGCCATGGATATTTAGGCCTCTGTCTAGAATGATCCAGTCATGCAGTGGTTGTTCAACGTAATTAATGAGAAGGAGCAGTATTTTGAAGAGATTTGGACCGTATCACCTACCCTTGTCCTTACACAGAGACTTTCTCGTCTGTAAGAAGGCCATAGAATCGAAGAAGATATTTTTGACTTGCGGCATAGGGGAAAAATATGGAAAAAATGAAGGAAACCATGGGCATAGGAAGCGCTGCAACTATCCCAGACACTGGTCAATACTTTGAATATTATTCAGTAGACTGAGTGCAACTTGGATATGGCTGTTGAAGAGCCTACTACAAACAAGATGGTTCAGAAAGTGCAGGGTGCAACATTGCAGAGCTTTGAGTTAGAGCTCCCTTTCTAGACATTTGTCAATATGCTCAAGGCTAAAACCAAGGAGATAATGCCACAGTGACTCAGGATGAGTCACATGTTTATACTGGGGGCCTGTTGGAGTGGGGTCCCATGAGGCACAAGTTCCAAAGACACCTTTTATTATGTTTGTGTGTGTGAGCTATGAAAATGAAGTCAAAGGGCTTTTCACCCCAATTTTGGATGTAATTAGGCTTAAATGTAAACTGTGGGTCTCAAACCATGGTTTGATACTATAGTATCTATGCGCTATGCATATTATAAATAGATAGAGTATGTCTAAGCTAACTAGTATGAAGTAAGTTCATGTAATATGGTTGGTATGATAGTATTTACGTCTGTAAGGGTTTTTGGGTTGTGTTGAAAGGCTCCTACTGGCTGTGTGCAAGGAGACATAGTTCTATCTATTTGCGAACTCCACTGGTTGTGTGCACATAAGGATTTTTAAGGTTTTTGGTAAGGGTTTTTGAAATACAGTTGATGTATTTAAAGATCTGAAGAATAATAGAAAGAAAAATTTCGGCGAAGCTCTATCTGTTATATGTGTTGATCATTGGTTATCATTGATGTCAACCCACTAAAAGGAAAAGACCCTCTAGCGGATGTTATAAAGGAGATTTTCAGTGTTATAAAATTGACAAAAAATTTCAAAAAAACATTTTCTACAACATCTGTTTATGGTTACAGAGCTTTTGATGGAGATTTTAACGAAAATTTTACACAACTAAAAAAATTAGGCGGCCAGAGGTTATTACTGATGTTCTTTTCATCGCTGCGCTACTAAGGTTTCAACACACTAGTGCATGCCATCTAGACAGTTGCCTGGGGCGGTCGAAGGTTCCTGCATTGGGTCGTCAAGGTATAAAACCGCACCAGGCGCAGTGCTGGTGATACAACGCACGGGGCCGTAACAATTGGTCTTCGGATTTGTGTGGTGCCCATAGGTCATCTCAATGCACTAGTTCATAGACTTATAGAAACACACCAGTGCGTCGTATCAAACAAACACACCGATATTTATAATTGGTATTGGTATTTCTGCGGTGCCCATATGTCATACAAATTCACCGGTGCATAGTCTCACATAAAAGCACCTGTGCACTGTATCGCACAAAAAAACAAAGGTTTTTAATAGGTTTTGGTATTTGTGTGGTGCCCATAGGTCGTATAAACACACCGGTGCACTGCAGCATACAAACTCACTGGTGTACAGTAACTGACATGCACCGGTGTTCATTTTGTATTTTTAGAAACATCGACCTATGACAGTGAAATTATTGTGTTTTTTCTAAATTCATTATTCTTAAAAGTCGACACATCTTATAACAATATTCATGTTAATTAAATTTTTACTAATCCATTTGAATGTGATGTTTGGATTAATATGTTATATCATATCATAATTATTGTGATTTTTTAAAATTCATTATTCATAAAAAGTCGACAAATATATATCTTATAACAATATTCATATGAATTAAATTTTTGTTAGTGCATTTGAGAACGAAAATGAAGAATGCAATAGTGACAATGGAGAACGCAATAGAATAAATTAAAATATATATGAATAACACAGTCTTTGTCATACAAAATGGGACATTTATTGGTATCCCTTTGTCTTTCAATTGGTACACTATGTCCATTACATTAAAAAAAATATCTGATTTCATGGAAAAATGTTTCAAAAAATACAATGCCTTAATTTGATATCAAAACATAGTGATCACCATTCTTCACTTGAACTAGTGTCACTGCTACAGCTACTTCCATGAACTAGGTTATTTTCAGGAATGTTTTGTTCACTATATTGATTGTTTTCTTCTTCTTCACCTTCCATCTATGAACATAAAAATAAACTGAAATGAGTGTATATACATTGGTGAAAATAATGAAAATTGCAATATTAGATAATATACATCAATGTAAATTGAAAAGAAAAATGACGTACCATAGCAACAATTGACTCATAAACTATACGCATTCTTTCAAAACCATGCACCATGCCATCTTTCAAAATTTCATATGTTGGCGTAGTTCCATACTTTGCTTGCTGCAAGTTTTATACCCCATAACAAACCATATATTTAATATAAAATATTTTTTTTGTTCTACTAATTATAGACGGAGCTAAGTAAAAAAATATCGGTAGATGCTTACTAATTCCACAATTAATTTTTGATATGCCAACAGATACTCACAACCCATATTTAACCCAATTTCAATCAATTTGTCTGATGGTTCTTCTTTGTATGTTAGCACCTGTTTGAACACATTCAATGATAGTTTTTGTAAAACAACTTAAAAAATACAAAAATGAAATCTAGTTAAGTTGTTATAAGGAAGTAACAATTACTCACAAACTTAGATATCGACACCATTTTTTCCTCGTCGTCTTGTTTTATGTGCTAAATGGGTTTCATTTTATTTTATTTTCTGCAAGAAAATTCTCAAAAATTAATATTTAATGCTAAATTTTTTATTTATTGTACCTAATGATCGAAAAATTCAATGATTACATATTACATTTGAAGCACGTTGTTGTTGATATGGCTCCTCCTGTGATAAAATTTTGTCCATTTCTTTGACCATATCCTTGTACATAATTTTGGACATTCCTACTAGCATATTTCTGATATCAACTCGATCTTCTTTTGATATTTTCATAATCTTCCTGAAAAATTAACATGACAATAAACTTAATTTTTATAGTGATATATGAAAATTAAATATAACAAAAGTGATATTTATAAATAATTCTAAACAAACATCTAAGGGAATATTATTTTTTTATTCCTTCCTTTTTGTTGTTGTATGTTTTTTCTACTAAAAGTCTGACATGTCTCATTGACCAATTCTGTAGAAACTCTTCCTTTAGTCTAGATAAAATTTGTTTCTTGTAATCATCGGATTGGATTTTGTATTACAAGTCGAAAGAACTTTTATACACTCATTCCACTACATCCCTCAAACTTTTGTAAATTTGTTGCCCCCTTTCATTAACATCGAGCACCACTCTAGATGAGTTAAGGAGTGATTCATTTTCATTTACGTGTTGTATTTTTTTTCTTTTCTTAGAACAAAATTCCTTTTCTGAGTTGTTAGTCCCTGTGGAACATTAAAAAGGTGTGAATTAATAGACTATTTGACACATGTTATCTAATAATTTTAATTATATTATTAATTAAAATTAGAAAAAGAAACTCATATTGGATCGATAGTATTTTTTCATCCACCTGATTCATCCTTTTGCAATTTTTCCATCAAGTCTTTAAGCTCTTCTAGTCCTAGATCATAAATAATCTTATCGAACTTCGTCATTTTTTCGCTCTGCATGATACACAGTAAACAATATCTATTATTTAAACTTACATATAGTTCAAAAATAATCTTTTTTGTAAATAATTTACAAAGAACTTGCCTTTTTTTCTTTTCTTGATGTATTATCAGTATTTTTGTTACTTGATCTCTTGTCAGTCATTTCTTTATCAATCTAAAACCTTTACCATATCATTCATTAATATATTTATAAATAAATTGTCAACTTTTCAAGTAAAAATAAATCTCAAGAAACAGGTGCACCTTTCATGATGTATGAACTGACGTCGGTGCATGGGTAATTATAAACACACTGCAATAATATTATAAATTACCATACAGTGTGTGGGGGTATTATAAATGCATCGTGAAAATAGTATAATTGACTGTACGATGCTATCCACGTAACATAGAACACAGGTGCCTTATTTTATATATGGTGCACTAATTTAAAAAAAATGTTTTTAAATTTTGTATTACACGGTACTTGTGCGGTGTGCTATGTAATACAACAAACTAGTGTGCTCTGTTGCGCAGGGCACGCCGATAAAAAAAATCCATTTTTTTCAAAAATTCACACAAGGGCCGACATAGATTGGGATACGACTATGCAAGTCATCTCGTGGGTTGGATGTCAATTGAAAATGAAAAGCCCTACTTTTGAAATCACAGAAGCAGGGAGAAGAAAGGGCAGAAATAAAAAAATTAAGATTTTAGGGTAAAAATGGATAAAACTGTAGAAAAAGTAAAACAACTACATAAAAAGTAAAAAAAATAATCAAATTTAATCACGAGATCATTTGAAATTCTATTCTACAGGGTTTGAATCACTAGAGGTTTGGATTCTAATTGTATGAATACTTTGTTCGAACATATTTTTCTACTCCACACTGCTCTCATTCTCTATTGCTGAAGGTATGTCTCGTGCAAATTTCTGGCTAAATTTTTTAACAAAAATAGTGAAATAATGAAAAGTGTTTAGTATTTAAAGAATTATTTTATGAAATTAGATTTTCGTAAATATTTTTCCACCCATTTTTCAATTTTCCGCTTTTTTTTCACTTAAAGAAAATAGAGTTGCACTTTTTTTATTTGTGTTTATTCGTCACCGGCATATCACTTAATACCACCACACCGGTGCATCCATTGGTGACATGGCACCAGTGTGTAGTAACTAACATGCACCGGTGCGTAGTAACTAGAATGCACCAGTGTGGTTGTCTGTGCATTAGCACTGATTTGTGGTTGAGGCACCAAAATTACTTCTACGTGTGTACACCAAAATTAATCATGTTGGAAATGTACATTTTTCTGTGAAAATATTTGGGCCATTTCTTTTCAAAACTACACCTCTTCTTCTTTCATAAAAGGAAACTTGAACCTTTCCATAACCTGCAATAAGAAAGGTGCCCCATGATGTGCTTGCTCATTTGTAAGTTCCTCCTCCATCTTGGCATCCAATTTCCTCTTTTCTCCTTTGTGCTTTCTATCTTGAGCTTAACAAAATTTATACAATCTTTGTTTTACGTGAAATTGACCTTGAATTTTCTTGGAACAATGACAATGAGTCCTTCATTCTATATTTGTTAGCAAAAGAAGATTGATTTTTGACTAGACGATGCAGTTATTACATTTGGAGGCAATGGTTTCTCGTAGAAAATGAGTATAGGGTTGATCAGAGGAAATACATTGCAAAATGGGCTATCAAATTAGCTTTTACAATGGGAAACCGATTTGCAGGTGGAAATATGGTAGCTGTAGGTATCTATGCTTTTCCTCCCACATAAATGGTCACTATATTTCCATTTTTAACACAAGCAGAATTTTTACTGATTTCATCGAGAGAGAGTATAAATTTCAATAGCAAATGGAACCAAGGAATCCTTAAGTGTATCTCGTTTGCATTTTGTTCAACATTTTGTTCTTTGATAAGTGCTAATTCACCTATACTTTCAAAAATTTGGATTTTTGGGTACCTTCAATGTGATATTCCTTGTTATCCACAAGACCACAGCTTAGACAAGTTAGAGATTCCATTCGGTTCAATTGAAAGCCAAATATGTGATTTTATCCAACGTCAGATTTGTCGGTAAAAGTTTATATAAGCCAACCAAATCTCGAAACATACTCCCGGCTGCTTTTAAATGCATTTTGTAGAATTTTTCCCTTGACGGGACCTACCAGCCCGATCAACAATGTCAATTAATATTTCTCTATTGTCCTTAAGGGAATGAGAATCCTTCCCTTCATGGTGCCTCTTGGAGTTATTGAATCCCTCAATTGATATTTCTCTATTTTCCAATATTTCCATGCCATGCTTGTAAGAATGCGAATAATTACCTTCATGTGATCTCTTATCCCGTTCAAGAGACTCAATTGATCTCTCTCATGTGCGTCTCAAGTTTTTCATAAACCTTTTCTCCTTTTGTACTCTGTCAAGCTCTGTAGCTGTCTTCATCCCTGTAAGCATCTTTTTCCATATTTCAGTTTGAATCACTCATTTTATCTACTATAAAATTCTCAGCCGAAATTTGAACTCTCATCTTTTCAAACCCTCATCTCCTCAGAAACATTATTGCTCGCGATTTGAACCCTCTATTGGTCCAATACTGCACTTTACAAAATAAATTTTCCTACTTAGAAGAGATATTTCAATGAAATAGTTGGTTCGTGCAAGCTTTTATTAAACCATGTTACAGTGCATGGGGTTTTAAAGGCGCACCGGTGCAGTTCTTAATATCGCGGTTTATGTTTTGGCGTAGTGTTTTATTGTTGGCAATATGATGCAATGTGTTGTCCTTGATGGCAACCTACTTGATGAAGTTGTCCTTGATGGAAACTGACTTGATGAGTTGTCTTTGGATAGCAACCTATTTGTTAATGATGTAAATCTGATGTATCTACAGAGCAGTGCAGAAGTAACAAAGAAATAAATTCCAGTAAGTGCCAGAGTAATGATGAATTAGATATGTCACAAAGCACATGCGGGTTTGTAATGGCAAAGTAGCTTATGTACACGTAAAAGTACGTACCAAGTAGCGTATGAATTTTGTGCTCTAAAAATTATGATACCTAGGGGCATTACCATGGTATTGGCCCACTGTATTGATCGCTAGATTATCTATTTGATCTCGTCCAGGAATACCATCAGCGGTTTAGTGGTTTTGACTCATGGTATTGACAAAGGCTAAATCTATATAAGGAGAAGAAGATCATAGTGCAAGGGTTTGCATGGGTCTGGGTATTGAATGAATACTTCACTCTGAAGTATATCTACATGGAATGGCTAAGAGTTTATTGATTGATCTTAATTAATAATGCACCTATGAAGAAAATGATGAAGAGGCATCTCTAGATCTAAAATGACTATGTATTTTCTAGATCTCTTTATGGAAAGTTTATATCTGTGATCTGGTGAATCTTTGCTGAAGTAAAGGGTAAGATCTGAGCTATTTATCTGGTCTAAAGAGTTGCACAGTCCTACAATGTTTGCAGATCTATACGCAGGTTTGTCGCAGTGAAAGTGCGTATATACGTGGGTTGGTTTCAGAAAAGAGCGTGTGGAATCTAAGGTCAGTCCTGAAATAGTTGCAGATATATACGCAGGTTTGTCTCTATGAAAATGCGTATATATGCGGGTTCAATGAAGTAAAAATGCATATGGAATGTAGGTTTTGCTGAATTGTGCAAAAGGAAATCTCTAATCTGTTTTGCTGTTTTACTATTATCTGTCAATGATGTCTTCATATAGATCTAGGTTGTTTGAATATTGAATATGCTACTGAGATGATTATGTACAAATCTAATCAATGAGTGAGAAAACATGGTTAAACCTGACTGACTGTCTAAAGGTTCAACATTGCTGAGAAGGTGTCTCACTGAAAGCCTCCGATCTGAATCTGAGATTGATCACATTCTGAAAATTAGTATTCTCAGAAGTATATGCAGGTTGATACAAATAAAAGCACTTATACACACAGCTTCAGTGAAGATAAGTTACATATGCATTTCATGTTATGAAAAATAGTATGCACAGAGGCATACACGGGTTGGTGTATAGGAAAGCGCGTATACACGTATCTTCAGTGAATAGAAGTAGTGTATGCTATTTGAATTGATGAATGTTCAGAGTTGAGTTTGTATCTGCATATTTGTTTTGAAGTCTGGGTTATTTCTGATGTTCTAGTTACAGTGGTCTCACTGTTCTGAATGAAGTATTGGGAAAAGCTTATGATTTTTGATATTTGTGAAGG
The DNA here is from genome assembly GCA_034641835.2 of Pinus albicaulis. Lineage (NCBI taxonomy): Eukaryota > Viridiplantae > Streptophyta > Pinopsida > Pinales > Pinaceae > Pinus > Pinus albicaulis. The sequence continues at coordinate 893,743,447 of CM076571.1, forward strand.
ATTGTGTTGATGCTATTTAATATTGATTATGCTGCTGACTGATTATGATCAAAGATCATTTTTTGGTTGATTGGTTGATGATTCAATGAATGAATTGACGGGGTTATAAGTTTTAGTTTGATGTATGTTGAGCTTAAATGTGTGGAGTGGGTCCAGTCTGAAAATATGATGAAAAGAGGCCTACAAGTTGTGTTGTGTGGAATATATTGGATCCAATATGAAAATTTGATGAAATATGGTCCGCAGTGGTGCTAAGGGTTGAAGCCTTCAGTGAGGGGGTTGTAGCTCCCTTCTAGTGGTAGCTGGTAAACGAGAGCAGGGGGTAGTAGCTCCCTTCCAGGAGAGGCTGGTAAATGAGAGTAGGGGGTAGTAACTCCCTTCCAGGAAAGGTTGGTAAGCGAGAGCAGGGGGTAGTAGGCCCCTTATAGGAGAGGCTGGTAAACGAGAGCAGGGGGTTGTAGCTCCCTTCCAGGAGAGGCTGGTAAACGAGATCAAGGGGTTAGAGCTCCCTTCCAGTAGTGGCTAGAGAACGACAGAAGGTTGCAGCCTTCTGCAGGTGGGTGCCTGCGTGTTGGTATGAGTCTACGCCAGTACAAAATTGTAAGAAGTTTTCTTTATAATAAATATTGAAGACAGAGACGACAGCAGTGGTGGTTTTCTCCCGAATTAGGTTTCCACCTTAAATACTAGTGTTCATGTGTGTTGCTTATGTGCGATGGTTTATTCTATTATTACTTCACATGCTTACTGCTTACTAAACATCTGATGAATGAATGATGCAATGATTTAAGTAAATAATTAAATAAAATCTCTGTACATACGCAAGTTTTCTTAAGGATATCCGCATGTATACGCGAGTTGGGTTCAGTAAAGTAGCATATGGTTTTAAGAGAAAGAAAAAGGAAATTTTTTTTAGTTAGCTCTAAATATTGATTCACCCCCCATCTCAGTATTTTTCCCAACATTTATGATGCACCAGTGTGGAGGAGTTGTGAAGCACCAGTGCATCTTCGTACTAAGACGCACCAGTGCGGGTTATGATTATAAGTGCACCAGACTAGAAACCATGAATCTCAGCTAGAAATGGCGTACTGTATAAAGTTATTATTTTTTGTATGGAAGATCATAATAAAATAATGATAATTCTAAAGTACATGAATTTATTTGCATTATTTTTTAAACTTTATTATGTTACAAAAATTCATATTATTCAAGATTTATTATTTTACAATTATTTACAACTTTACAAATTTACAAATTTAAAAATTTTAATAAAATCATTTCACATTAATACAAATAAAATTTTCCCATTAATACAATTAAAATTTCAAAAATATTCTACATACAATTACAATTAAAATTACAATCAGAATTACAATTACAATTACAATTACAATTTTACAATTTCACATACAATTATGATTATAATTAAAACTAAAATTTTAGAATTTTACATATACAATTACAATCATTTTAGACTAATACAATTAAAATTTTACAAATATTTTACATACAATTAGAATTAGAATTACATTTACAGTTACAATTACAATTTTACAAATATTTTACATACAATTACAATTACAATTACAATTTGAGAATTTTAAATACAATTCGAATTAAAATTAAAATTTCACAATTTGTCATATATACAATTACAATCATTTCACAATAAATTAAATATTACAATTACAATTAAAATTTTACATTAAATATTTTACATACAATTACAGTTAAAATTACAATTACAATTACAAATACAATTTTACATACAATTAAAATATAAATTTCAATTACAATCACGACATAATATTTAATAAATATCATGGTCATTTGATATTAAATTAACTAATAAACATCATGACCATGATAACCATCGTACAAACATCATATTTGACTAAAAATCACATTCAAATTTGCTAACATCATCGTGATCATGATAATCTACCAAAACAAAATTAGCATTGTATAACATCATCATAACACAAACATCAAATATACATGGAATGTCAAATAACTCATGCTATCACATACCTATCTATTTGCAAGCTGCACATTAAATGAACATATCTAACATGACCTCACAATATACACTTCATGATGATCACCAACATGTAAATTAAGTACAACTGCAACATGAACATAAAATACATGGACCATATATATATATATATATATATATATATATAAATGAATAATGTTAAAAATATACAACTGTAATATAAATTTCATGGATCATCTGGTGGTACAACATCAATAGTAGTACTAGTCAAGGCCTTCTTAGTGAATGGTACAGCATCAAGGGTCGATGGTGCAGCCTGTTCATGATCATGAGTACTATTGGATGTTGCAGGCTATTGACTAGATGTGGCAAATGGTCCAGCCTTATCTCCATGACGAATGTTTCTAGATTCTAGTGGAGGCTTCTCATCTGGCGCGGTGTGAGGTGAACGATCATGAGATGGTGAGTCACTGCTCACTGACTGTCAATCATGTGCTGCATCTCGACTACGCCTATAACATACAATGGTCCTCCTCAGCTTTGTAACTAAGGTCATAGCTTCTATGACATGCTTCATTAGCGTGTAGATGTCACGCATAATTCCTATCCACATCTGTAACAGTGTACCATCGGCATGTATGCCTTTCATATGAGCGGGCCTAATGCCTACCTCGAAAATCAATGTAGTGAATTATTCGCTCAACTCCATCCTCTATCTAGTATCAATTTGACTGTGTCTAGAAAAAGAAAATACCAATGCACCAATAGGAGCAGGTCTCTCTGCACCGACCGCCTGATGATCCTCGAAATCTAGCATGCTGTGATCATCATCAGGATCCACACATGGATCATGCGGTGGTGCTGGAATGTCCTTACCATCAAAAGACCCAATGTCTATAAAATATATGCAAGTACACTACAATAATTAGAAAATTTCACTACACAATTTAATAAAATCAAGTTAAAGAACATTTTAGAATAAATTTAAATAAAAAAATAATATTACCTCTATCATCTTGCAGCTCATCATCTGTGAAGAGGATGTTGGGACACCTTCGCCAATCCAATCCGACATAAGGACAGGGGACCATAATCAAGGCATGCAACTCGTCAACAATGGCTACCAACTCCAGTGCATCATGCGATATACTCACTGGAAACAGAGTCTTTCCCCTCTTCGGCATCATCTACCCCCACATGTGCATCCATGCCTCGAACGTCGACCTACAAGGCTTCTGAATAAAAGTAGGCCTCGTCTTTGGAAACCTCTCAAAAAATAAACAAAAAATCTCTGAAGAAAGAGGGAAGTTGACCATCCCTTGTGCATGAGCATGACATCTATCTAAGGTTGTACAAAACTACCGCAAAAAATGGCAGACCACCTCACAAGTCATGGCTCCTGTACTAAAGAATAAAAATAATATAGAAGTGAGCAACTAATGTGTTTCTCATCACTGGTTTTGTGTCAAATGGTAAAAATAAGAAGTGAAAGGCACTACGCCTCCTCACGACCAAATGCACCAATACATAACAGCTCCAGCGACCTGAAAATCTAACAAAGACAATACATTTTCACCAATGTATCTCTGGGAGTACACTAACTGACTCCCTTCTATACAGCTAGCTGGAACCCCTAGGAACGAGGGAAAATATAGCCCTCTCCTTGATATCCATGTAGGGAAATATATATCCTCCTTAGTGGACGTGTACCACTAGTTAGGACCAACCTGGAAAGTCTGTCAGTGGGCATTCCACCTACAAAGAAGATGTCTAAGAAACACACCATAGTCCTTTAGAGAAGTAGTCTCCTCATAGAACTTGAGGATGCCTACCTGCCTTAGGATCCCCTTGGTAGCTGCTGTAATAGGGTGAGGGTACGCATCTCTCTCCCCAGATAACTTTGGTATTGGATAATATTAGCTTACAAATTTTAGTTGAGTCTTCTTCATGTACTGAACCTTCTCAGATATTCTATAAATAACCTTGTTGAATAATTGGTAGAAAATACTAAATATAGATTATGATAACCTTTCATAAGAGGCACTTAAATATGCTATCGCAATCCATGACATTGTTGGTATGACATCTGTTATGCAACCTTTGGGTAAGTGTGGTAAATCTTCTGTTTCTAATAAAATCATTGGTAACGTTTTATTAATTCTTATGAAGTTGTTAAGTTCTACAGTGTGAATACCTCAAGAAGAAGTTCAACAAAGAGACAACGTAAAGGAAAAGCTTTACAATAAAGTGTTGTAGCTTACATGAAACTTATTTATTGCATTCTTTTTATGCATTACACAAGGATTAACACGTAAGATAATGTGGTTTTCTAGTTTTTTTTAGGAAACATCATATTTTTCTATGGATGTTTTCCATTGTATGAGGCAACATAATATGATTTTTATAATTTACATTGATTTTTTTTTTCCATAAAATTTCCTAAGACTACATTTGAACCATATTAATCCCAAAAAATAAATTAATTCTTACTGAGGTAGCATTATTTGTTTAACATTTCTCATCTAATTTACAAAAATATGTCAGAATCATGTTTTTCATGTGCAGTGAAGAAGGTTGCAAGGCTCTTCACATGTAACAAAACAGAGGAAAAAATATTTCTCACAATTATAAAAATCATTTGTTCATTATTTGAAGTAAATAATATAAATTTAAATAATCCATAAATACTAAGTTTCTGACAATTAAAGGAAGGAAATTAATAACATATGAATCATAGCACATCCATTTCAATTTGTATTCTGTTGGTAGATGCATGTCATATTTCTTTGTATGTAGTTTATAGGTAACCTACACCCTATTTGTAAGAGGACATAATGATAGAATTATTCTCCCTTGAATAATATTTAAATGCAAATGTTGGAATTTGTGTAAAAGGCCTATATAACTGGAAATACCTAAATCTCCAATTATTAGTGACTTCTCATTTTTCATTATGTATGTATAAAGAAATTAACAAGATTAGAGGAACATCTTGAAACAGATGGAAAGCACACCAATCATTTGTGAAAAAATTGTAATCTAAAATATGTTACATTAGGATTCTTTATATTCAGCCCAAGAAAAAATGAAGTATTATGTTCGTGTTCATACCAATATTCCAATATATGTTTCCAAAATTAACTTGAAAATGATAACTAACCACAACTTGTTAATTATTTCCATTTAGGGCGATGGGGTTATAACATATTACTTTCTTGTTGCAAATTTCACAAAAGCCACTCTAGAACTACACCTTTTTCAAGTCCACAGATTGAATTTATTAGAAGATATAATTTCTAAATATATTGTATTCTATTTTCTTTCTCATTTGAGTTACTTCTTTGTAGGTCAATGCAGAAGCATATGAATGCTTTTGTTTACTGGAGTTGCTGAGTAATATTTTGTATAATTTTTTATAGAAATTGGACAACGACATTGTATGTGTTCGTTATAAAATGGAAAGAATGACATATCTTTTGAAAAACCATGATGAAGAGTTGTGGTGCCACCTGGATTCTACAACCAATAAATTCCAATAAATTAGAGCATGATTTCATTCCTTCGGAATGATGGTTATATAATGTAGCTTTTGAGAAAGACTAAACAATTGATTAGGACCTTGAAAATGAATGGAACGTTCATGCACTTTGTTTTGCTGATGATGGAAGACAATTTCTAATTTCGTGTGGAGATGAATAGGTATATCGTTGAGATATTGTAATTAGGAAATGTAGTCATAGGGGGGTTAATGAGTGTTGTGTTAATATTTTATGTTTGGTCATTTCTCCTAATAGTAATTTATTTTCCACTGGGTAAAACAACTATATTTTTAATGTTTATAATAGTAATGAATTTCTAGGGGGAGTAGAAAACCTATAAATACCCTTACAAATATTGTGACTATAATCAACAATTTGAAATTAAATTTTGTGGCACAAATATTGGCTATTTGTTCAAGTATGAAGAAAGATAATATGAGTTGGTTCATCTCCCTTCTTGCACAGTGTTCTCCAATTGGTAGCCCTACTATTTTTTTATATAATAATTGGTGTACATCAGAGGCCCATGCACCCCAAAGCATCTATATTATGAATTGGACCTTCATGAACTTCATCTATGTAATTGTGCTAGTTTTATAGTCTAACACCTTTCATACATTTTTTCTTGATTTAAAAAATGTGTCCAAATTTGGTATTATTGTTTTAAATGAAATGTCATGTTGGATTTATATGTGTTATAGAGCATGAAACACCCTTTCTTGGATGCGTTTTTTTTCATATCTATTGTGTACTATTTTTGTACCCCTCTATATAGGATTTCTTCCTCTGCTATTCTGGGTATGATATTTGATCTCAATTTTTTCACGATTAATATTTTTGTTTTATTTTTATTTTTAGAAAAATTACAACATAATTTGAAATGTTTGGTAGTAATGTAGTGTTTTTTTTGGCATTTTCTATTGCAGAGTGGACACTTTAAATTAGGAATATAGATGACCCTTCTCACTGAATTTTGTAATTACACATGGAATTGCATTAAGGATGGTCTAATCTCAAGGCATTACATTAAGGTTGTTTAGATTTTGAACTCTATGTATGCTAGAAAAAAAAATTGATCTCCCACTATACAATTTGTGCATATATTATATCATATGAAAAAAATTATTTTGGTGAGGTGACTAAACATGAATATAGAAATTTTCACTATATACAATTGCCACACATGGTAAGTCAACTGAACATGATTAGGTCCATTGTAACTAGACACAACTCCCACACATGTTGAGTTGACTGAACATGACTAAGGCCACCATCATATTACCCTATCAGGTGATATTTACACTTCTACATAATGTTTATTTTTAATTATGATGGATAGATATAATTACATTATTTTTTATGTAGGTCCTTTATATTGATGCAATATTAATTTATATCTCTACTATCTAAGAAAAATTCCACATCTGGGTTTGATTCATAGACAATGAAAATTCTATTTATCATGGCCAACAGTTTAAGGCTTCTTCCCCCAAGGCAAAGAAGTTCCACACTTACACCTCTTTGGAAGTGTAATTGTATAGCAGGTTGTTAGAATTGGTTACAATGAATAGGAAATCAGATGCTCGCTATGCACTAACATTCTCTTCTAGGGTGCAAGTTAAATATGAGGACATTTTTGACCCTCATTTTTATCATTCCTAAATGATAACTATGCTTCATTATCTAATTTAATTGCTGCAAAACATTTAGGGATAGATAGGAGGATGGAAATGCCAATTTATTTGTACCTTATCTTTAGTTGATGTGATAAATTCCTTGAAAAAATGCATATTATTTGAATATATGAAGAGTGGAAACATGCTAAACATAAACCATTCAATATTTGTAGAAAGATATTACAAGCTTGTGATAATTATAGTTACTTTTTTGTATGATTAGATTAAATAGTTTGTAAATTATTGTATATTATTAAATTTTTGTGTGAGTCATGCTAAATGGGTGTGACATTGAACTAACTCCATTGAGCTATTTTATCAGGTTAAAAATAAGGGTTGCGTGGTTTTATATTTTACAAATATTAAGCCATTACGTGTCGAACATTTTTTAAAAATAAATGCTTATATATGCAATTTCCAAGGTTACCATAACTCTCACATAATTATTTAAAGGGTGATATCTCAATGGAGGATCACCTCCTTTATAAGAAGGAGGTCGATGGTTTCATTCCATTGTGTCCTAATATGAACTAATCAATGATATTGTAGTTTATTTTTAATTAAATACTTTTAATATTGGTTTATTTAAATGGTGATATATTTTTGCACATTCATTATTTTGTATTGTCTCTAAAGATACAAAAGTGATGTTGTATTATCTTTGGATGTAAATTTTTTTTTGTTTCTAGAGAGACAAAATCATTAGGATCAAATACATTGTCTCTTTAAATAATATATGTATTTAATCCCAATTATTGTCTCTCTCAAGAGAAAAATGGTTGTATTATATATTTTCCTTATAGAGAGAATATTCTAAGACAATTTAATTTTAGACACACACTTAAAGCCAATGTTTAAGACAACACACAAGTTTTCTTTTATCTCAAGTTAAAACAATCTACACAAAGCTTGTCTTAAATATTGTCTTAAAACCCCAATCATATTTGCTAAAATTCTTCATACTCACCAACTGAAAGTTTTCTAATGATTTCATTCTTTTTTGCATTTTTTTGTGATCTATGAGATGGCCTGTCGAAATGGTACTAGAAATTTATGCCTTTGATTTGTCTTGCCTGAAACTATTTGCGCAAATAAAACACCAACACCTAGGACTCTTTCACCCGCTTGGCCTCTTCCTTTTGTATTACATTAACTTGAATAAGCTAAATATATTCATATTGTTGTTAATTTTCTAAAATGCAAACATGCAGAGCTTTGATTTTTTATCAAACTTACATGGAGATAGTTTGGTAGGTGATTATTAATAGTTTGGAGGAAGTGGGTTGTAACCCATTCATATCGGTCCAACCTATTATGAGTGTAGGTTCATCCAAGGAAAATATTTATAGTCATAAGAGCTATGCAGGTGGAGATACGTAAGTAAAGGTGAAATCAATAGATGTCGTGAGTCCCTTCCCCTCCAACTTTTCATGAAGTGAATTGAAGCACTTTTTTTGAGTTCCTTTTTCTCAATTTCCATCTACCCCAGCTTCTCTTGTCTCGCTTGTTCCATCTACCTCAGCTTCTCTTGTCTCGCTTGTGGTGGATAATTTATTTTAATTCGCTACTAGTGGAAAAATGTATTGAAATTCCGTACAACAGCCTTGAAATAATGAATATGAAATCTAAAATTCCCTAAACGAAACCAATGGTGCTTTTCATTCTATGTAGAACTGGAAAAGAGATTCATACCCTGTGAAGTTGTGCCAATATAATGTCAAAAGGTCAATGCCTGATACTTCACAGGTTCAACGATATTGTCCAAGGAAATGTCACGTGTTATGTAACCTAATACTATACAATGGATTTATGTTGCCTCATTTACTCCTTTCTACCAGCATATCCAAAATATCATGACATAGCCCTCCTTAATTACGCAGGGAACCTGAAATGTGGTAGTAGGTCAGTCCCGGTAGTATTGATTCACCAAGCTCCCATGGTACGATTGAAATTCAAGAACGAATTGATGATAGTGAAGAGAAGGAAGCACTGGTCAGTGAAGAGAGTACAAAGGAGACAAAACATTTCCTATAAAATCAAATCTAATAATATATCTATGGTCACAGGTCTTTACTCAGTGATCTTATAAAATATCACGTGAATTTGTGGCATATTAAATAATACTCATAGTTTGACTACATGTTGGAATATACCTTTAAAAATCACATTATTTAACTCCCTACCAATACAAACCATGCCAATTTAAAAAACCCCTACTAAAACGAGATATTGTAGGTATCTATTTTTTCATTAACATTTTTTATGACCCTTTATATTTTTTCATTAAGTTTGAGTTCCATTTTTTTAATCTTCCAATAAAAAAACCCTTTACCCACTATATATCCCCCAATATATTATCTCATTTTTTCCTCAATAAATATTGCCCAATATGAATGCACATGCTATGGTATTTCTCTCCTAGTGAAGCCTCCGTGTATATTGTATGTGGCTAATCTTTTAAATGAGTTGATTTATGTATAATCAATATGAAATTACGAGTCACAATTTAGTTAGTTTTTCATGTTTCAAAAGATTATTTTATTCAAGTTTCAAGAGAGAAATCTAGCTGAGTATTCGTATTCTTTTAAATGAAAATTTTGTTGTGGTTAATATTTGAGTATTCAAGTTCTTTGTGTATAATGAATAGGGGAATCTAAGTCATAATTATTTCAGTATTTATGTTGAAAAGAGAAAATATATTTTCTGCATAATTGAATTTTGTTAAAATATTACAAATAGAGTATAATAGTTTTATCTCAGCACTATTGTTTCACCTAGTTATCATGGTAATTTTGAAACTCAAGAGGGAATTTATGATAGTGAGGAAAATAGAGAATCTTTCAGTCAAGATATTACAAAGGAGGGGAACCATAATCTCTTAATGAAATATGAAAATTCATGGTTAATGATTGAGTTAATGAGGTGGTTTATGTATACTCCATATAAGATCTCAATTTTCATTTTGCTAAAGGGAACACTTTTTTTCTCCTTTTTATTGAATTTAGTTGAAATAGTGCAAATAGAGTCTAGTGGTGTTATTTTCTTCTTCAAGAGGTAGTAATTTCGAGAATTTATAATTTTATTTTTGTACGTGTATCATGTCTTTTAAAGTATACAATTATTTAACTTTTGAATGACACATGTTATTTTATTTGGAAGCTTGTGAGAAACTAAATCAATCTATATAACTTGTATAAGTATTCAAAACTAAAACAACATCTATGTATTGAAGTGCGAGATGCAGAAAAAAATGTATATAGTTTCTTCTTTTCATTTCGATTGGCATATGACTAGAGGTAACAAAGTTGTTTGAATAAAATTAAATAGATATATAATATTTACCTATTCAGTGATCATGGAACTTATTTCAGTGATAAAGGATCCTTGGCATCAATAATTAAGATTACTATGCCCTCACATCTTGTTTTATCTTAGATAGTAAACTCAAAATAGATTTTTTGAATCTATAAACTCTAAGTTTCTAAGTTATTCTTGTTTCAATTTAGTAACCTAAAACCCTAGTATATATATCATTTAAACATCCTTATTCAAAAAATCCATCTAATTTAATTTCATATAAGATAAGTTACAATGAAAATATCTAGTTAAAATGTTACTATATTTATAATTGCACAAACAATTTCCTCATTGTATACCCTTTCTACACATTAATATACTTTGGCAACAAGAAAATATTTCTATTTATCAAAATAATTTAGTATTAAAAATTAATTTATGCCTAATATATTAAAAATACCTGTGTTCATTTGCAGAATGTTAACAAAGCATCCGAGAAGGAAAATTACTCGATAAGTCAGATTTTTCTCTAGCACATCATATTGTAGCCTCATGGGAATAATTTTTATATAGCACATAATATTATAGCTTGTTGTAAGTTTCTCATTCGGCTTTTTTTTTTGTATTTCTAAAATGTGGTAGGTGAAAATACCTATAGTGTAGTAAAAATCAAAGAAAAATGTATTTCCTTGCTATTTTACACAATTTGTTCCAATGATCATGTAGATCAACTCTTGATTTCTTTTGGTAATTCATCCTCACAATCATCAAACATCATGTTATAATACCACATTGGTATATTTTGTTGGCCTTCTGATTTTTGTTGTAAAGGATGAGAAACCCTTTCTTCATCACTAGATTCCTCCTTTGTACATGATTCTTTTCATTCTTGGACATGTCATCTCTATATTATTTTGACACTAGAAGTTTTCCTATATATTAATTTCTATTATTACTACCTAACAAAAAAATTTCTACCTAACCATAACTCCTTAGGAGTGAGATTTTAAAAATATTTACAAGGAAATATATTAGCAATGTAAATAATGATATTTTCTTCCACTTACATAGAATTCATATGGTACTTTCTAGTTGTGGGATGTGCACCTTACCATCTCCATAACGAGCATATTCCTCCTTTCCATGACTCTATTTTGTAATTGCATGAAAGGAGTGATATATTTCCCATGTTTACCTTCCATTTTGAAGAATTCCTTCAGCTAATTGAAACATTGTCACCTCCACTAATGGGTTTTAAATATCTTGCATAATTATGTTTTCATTTTTATACCAAAATTTTCGATTCAAAAATCGCTAGAAAAGTGTTGCTTATAAAAGGGTTATTTCTTACATATAAAGTAAACACACTTACCTTTGAAATTCATCTCCTAGTAGCATGTAATAATTTTCTCTGGAAATCATTGGTGTTTTAATCAAGTCATGTATATCTGATGTGATATATATTTGATAATTGTATTATTTTTAATATGATGTATTTAGACTGGAAAAATTAGAGAATCATGTTGCAAGGCCGATTTTACCAATGGCACTAGTTAGGAAAATTAGGGTGAAAATATTTGGATCCATTGTAATACTATATTTTTTTCCAAAAAATTCTATGGACCATTAGTCCATAAGCTAGACATTGACTTTTTTACAAAAACATGAGATATGCCTTTATCAAATCTCATATGATAATTTTATGATTCATAGAATTTCACCTATTGGGATTGACCACCATAGTTTGAGAGAATGTCATGTCACCACTTGTTACTCATTTAAAAAGGGTCGTGCACATGGCGACTATGAATATGAATCTATATGGATTAAGTTTTAACTCATATTGAGGGTTGAATGGGTCAAATTCAACCCATAGATGGTTATCAATATATGTTATTGTCGAGCGAGTAGGAGGAAGCGAGGTTTCATTCTATTTTCTTGGATGTTGTTTAACAATAGATATAAGTGGCTAAGTGTGGATATATATATATATATATATATATATATATATATATATATATATACATACATAGAGAGAGAGAGAGAGAGAGAGAGAGAGAGAGAGAGAGAGAGAGAGAGAGAGAGAGAAGGAGGGCATGTTATTGGGGTTTTGGGCTTTGTAGTATCTTTTGGGCCACATGTTTTAGGAAACTCCATAATGATTTAATTCTCCTTTGTACTTGCATCATTTCAATATAAAAAAAAAGAGAGAATAGTAGCCCCACCTTCTAGCTAGGTTTTATCCTATAAAATATTCCTAATGAACTTCTTAGTGCTCATGGTGGATTTTAATTAATTTTGTTTACTCATTCTCTATTTTACACATATTATGTATTGCACACATAAACAACAAAACAATAATAACAAATATGAAATCTAAAAGGAATTAGACCTTTGTTGTAGTATACATTGTCATTTAATTTCATAAATATTTTGTGATGAATTATCTAATGGAATATTGATAGTAGTGTATAAATGATCATGTAGTAGGTTAAAAATGCCTTCAAATCACCATGATTTATTAATATCAATTTTTTATTGACTTTATTTTACCATTTGACAACATGTACATATGTTATTAAATTCTTAAATGAATGAAATACGAACCACCGTACTAGACTTAATAGGTATAAAAAAATATTAATAACTTATATTCCCATACAAGAGTCCATTTCTTGTTTTCTCTAACACAATTAGTCCATATGTTTTTCCTATATTTAGATCAATAAAATTTTACAAGCCTTTTTCACTAGTACAAAGAGAAAATAAATAAATTCATTAAAGGAATAAATTCTACATTTTATCCTTGAAATTTTATGCACATATTCACACTTTTAGTTACCTCATTAAGGGACAAAATTTTCACCGATTCAATAAAATTTCAAGCATACTTCAAGGTATAGTTCAACTTATTGCTCAATGTGACATGAGCATTTCCACATCATCTAATATAATTTGTCCAATAATCATTGGAATAAATGGATTCACTTAGCTCTTATCTTCTATCAAATTTGCACATAAATATTTGTGACATGTGTAATGGCCACATGTGACTTAGTTGAAAGTCAAAATGTGAAGTTGGGTTACACTTTTTTCCATTTTTTGATAATAAATTATAATTTTCAGAAGTTATTCAACTTTATCCAAGGAAATACAAACTTTCTGTTTAGAAATTCATTTTAATATAAAATAAAACTTGTCAGAAAATTTATTATCTTTCTATTACTTATTTTTTGCAATTTTTTTATTCACATTTCATATGTCAACTTAACAATTGTTGTAACTATGTGTTCTTTAACAATCAAGGGATTCATAAAAAGTCATGTTGAGTAGTGCAACTTTATCTTTGATAACTTGGTGTTTTTTAGAAACAAAATGTGTTGCAACAATCTAGATAGATTCTACTTCCGTATCATTATATTTATGAAAGAAACTAGTGCATATCATAATTACTAGAATTTTATGAATTGAACCAATATGAAATAGCTACATATTTTGAGTATCTTTTAGTCGACATCAATTTTCTCAACATATTAGTTATAAACTAAAAATCTAAAAACTACCCATTATAGACGACAGACCAATGCAATGCACAATAAATTTTGCAAATTTTTTACAGTGTATTTTGGGAGATACATAATTTGATTTCATTGAATCATAATGACCTTTAGAATTTTTTCACACCCATTTTATTAGAAAAATAATTAGAATTAGTAAATATCTATGGAATTCCATAAAATTTATATCTTCTGAAAGCATATTGAATTTTGCAAATGCTACTCTTGGTTTCGAAAGTTAATTCATAAAATTGTATGTGGTGTAACCATTCCAAAGTTGAAGAAATGTGTTTAGAGCCGAGTTGCAATGTATTTGAAGACATTTTAGTTTGACCGAACTTTTATCGGTACCCCATTGATTCAATTTTAAGGAAAAATGAAGTTCAACTAAAATTTTTATTGCACATTCCATCGGCCGAATAAAATTCGATAAAGCCCCTCCAAAAAAAGATATATTTCGCAACCCTATAAATAGATGAAAACATAAACATTATTTTCACACATTTCTTCATTTGGATTGAATTTACAAAGGATTTTTTGGGTTTTAAACATAAATTTTTTGGATTGAATTTTTAATGGTAATATTTTGAGCTGAATTTTGAAGGGAAAATTTTTTGGCTGAATTTTTAAAACAAACGTTTTGGGCTAAATTTTCAAAGGTAAGCTTTCGGGCTAAATTTTCAAACGATTTTTTTTGGGTTGAATTTTCAAAGCTAATCTTTTGCACTGAATTTTCAAAGGACATTTTTTTGGTGTATTTTTTAGAGTGGCCTCTTTTTAGAGTAAGCATTTTGGCCCAAGGTAAGTCTTTTATGATGCCTTTTTAAACTGAATTTTTGTCTAAATTTTTAAAATAATATTTTTTTGGGAGGACTTTGAAGGAAATATTTTTAGCTTAATTTTTAAAAGACATTTTTTTGGTGGAATTTTTAAAGATATATATTTTTTAAAGTAAGTGTTTTGGGTTGAAATATGTCTTTTGTGAAAAATTTTGAAAGTGATTTTTTTATATAAATTAAATGTTTTGTGCTGATTTTTTGAAGTGAGTTTTTGTCTAAATTTTGATAGTGAGTTTTTTTTTGTAGGATTTTGAAGGAAATTTTTGAGCTTCATACTAAATTATCATGGGAAATCAAAGAAATTGTAAGAGAAAATATGATTGCACAAGAAACTTTGAGTCTCATAGAGAATACTAGAGATAATATCATAAAAACATGAGAGAATAACACTCAAATATTGGAAGGGAAAATCAACCTCAACTAGAAGTTCAAGAAGGTATGTAAATGTAAACATTATAAGTGATATTTAAAATTTAACTAAAACATAGAGTTGTAGATTCAATTGATCTATTTTGTGATGCTACAGATGTAAATTTACCTACTAATTTTGCATATCCTTCAACAACATTTACATTTATTGATTTCATTTGACCATTTTCTAATTCATGATGTATTATTTGATAAATGGTATTACAGTAATAAAATTTGACGTTAATTCTCCTATATACATTTCTAGGAATTTTATATTTGTCTTTGCTTTCGAATTATGCACTCTATAAAATATGAAAATAATTCTTTAATTTTATCTCAATTCCTTTCTTTATATTGAAAATATCAGTATCTTCTCAATATAACTTGTTTGAGTCTCCAAAAATATATGAAATAGATCAATAAATGAATTAAAGGAGCGAATAAAAATCCATATTACCAAAATAAACATCCTTTCCAGCGACCACACTTTTCTTACATAGTTGTGACCATTCTAACTAATGTTGACTTCTTCTTACCTTGTAAGATTTTTTATTCCCCAATGTCATCCAAGAACTTAATAGCCTTATCATAACAATTTACCTTAGTCGTTGAAGATACAACCAATCCATACCTAGAATCATATTGTATGATCCCAATGGAAGTACATTCAAATGCACTATGGTAGAAATACCATTTAACTCAAATGCACAAGCTCTTACCCAATGGTGAACTCGTTTCTTTTTACCTAAAGCAAGATGCACTAACCAAAATTCTGAAAACACTTATTATCTCAAACTACACTTATTGCTAAGTCATAATTAACATAGTTGTAGCTGGATCCAAGGTCAATCAAAATAGAAACAAGTTGATCACAAATATTTATGTCCATCTCGTTAATAGATGGCTACTAATATTCCTGCTTGTTATCCAATGCTTCATAGATCCGAGGAATTCTTTGTTCAACATTCGCAACTATCAGCACCTCTTGTGCACTATAGATACAAGGCCTACCATATAGATATGATGGAAAATCCTTCTTGAGATGCTCCTTACAACATATACAACACTGAAACTTCCATTTACCCTCACCTTTGTTCTGTATCCCTCTAGGTTGTGACCCATGTCCTTGTCCAACTACATTCAAATTCTTGTAAGGAACAACATTATCCTTATCACTTGCATCATGAGGTCTTGTTCACTTTATTTTTGATTTAAATTTAGTATTTCTTTCCCTTTCCAAACTGGCATATATTTTTTCTTATGCTCCGATTTCTCATAAAAGAGTTTCAAATTTCTCATGGGTTCCTCCAATGATCTAGGCTCATCAAAATCGATCATTTCTTTGAATGCTATCGATAACCCACTAATGAATTCGTGAATCTTCTCTTTCTCCTCTTTAAGATAGGGAACATACCTTAAAAAATACAAAAAAGTTCTTATATATTACTCATCAGTCATAGAACCCATCTTCAACTCATAGAAATCATTTGCCATGTAATCATGGTATCTCTCTGATAGATACTTCACCTTGAAAAATATTCCAAATTCCATCTAATTCAAATCCTCTTCTTGAATGCCAATGAAATTATTCACATATTCCCACCAATTATCTAATTTTCCTTTAAGACTAAAGGTAGATATTTTTGTCTTCATGTTATTTGAATAATCATGCAATCTAAAGAACTCATTCATCCCAAGAAACCAGACTTTTGCATCCCATGACTTCTTCATTTATCCATAAAATGTAGGTGGATTTTATATCTTGAACTCATTTGAAAATTATCCCATATCACTCCCCCTGTAAGGATGATATTGATGATGATCAAGAAACCCGTCTGTACCAGTACTAGAATAATTCCCATGCCCACTACCTCTCCTATGAGGTCTGTCTAAGAATCTTCCATCCTTGATGGTATCGTCATTTTCCAACATGTTTCCATCATTAGATATGCTACCATGGGATCCATTATTCCTATCCTCATTTCCATGACAGTCTAAAGAGGTACTTTTCTCTGCAAAAATGGCAAGCTATGAAGGATGAATGCATTAACATCTTCTTGTTTCTCCTCTTCCCTAGAAATTATCTCTTATAATTGAATGGATTTTTAATTATATTCTTTAACACTTCTTATCTATGCCTTCAAACTTCTCAATATGTCTACTATGTGAGGGGAGTAATCATCACCATGCTAGTCAACTGATCTGTAGGGAGAGTCTTCTGAAATGTAGTCTACCCTCTTGCTAGTAATCTTGTTATTCTTCTTAGAGGTATACCATGTCACCTAAACCAAAATATGAACATAAAAAATATACCTTAGTATAGTTCAGGGGAGGATATATTGTCTGAAATATCAGCCAAATTCACACGATACATATACATTCATAATCATAACAATATATAAACAACATCTTAATCATTATCCAGTTACCATGCATGAAATTACCAGCTTCCTATCATGACCTTATGCATGTCAACCATGCCCATAAAAATAAATACACAACAACATATAGACACTCACATACATAAAAATTACACATACAATTGACACACATTCATGACAACTAAATTCAAGCAAAACCATCATCAACTTCCAAATGGAAACCCAACTACAACAATGACCATCATCATGGACACATGACAAGAAAATGTACAAAAAACATGCATGCATGACAATGAAATTCCGCCCATCTGGTCTAAGGGATGAACCATGCTCTAATACTACTTTATAACACCCTCCTCCCACATTTACCCAAGATCATTGGTCCACCAAGGTAAACATATGATGATGAGTTACTAGGATATGATTCAACCTCCTGGATCACCTTAAGGAAGCGGAATCAACAACAAAAAACCGAACTAAACTTCGTAAGGAGTTAAAGTATCCCTAGGTGCTAACCAACCATGGTAGGTTCCAAACCCCTGAATTATCATACTTTTATACTAACCTAGACCCCCACTCACTCCCATGAAAATCCCTCCATGTGATTGTAACCCTCGAGTCACTAAAAAAACAAGGGAATCCATGAAACTACTTACTTTTCCAGAAATTTCTTTGCCAGTGACCCTGAAATATGAGCCACATTTTCGAGGATAGGAGTTAGGCCTATGCCCATAATTTGATGAAATTTTTATAAATGATAAGTAATAATAAGACAAGGACTCTAATGAAAAACTTTTACAAGGACTTTATGTGACTCATCCTGACCATGACAACAATTTTGTCAAACACATCATGGACATGTAATGTACAGGCCATAACAAAACATATCCACATAGGAACTTCACAGTTATATGAGATTCATCAATAATTTTAGATGCCCTCTCATATAAGCTGCAAAATCATCTATTAGGTATTACATTCATTAACCATTCATTCACTAATAAAAACATTATGAAAGAGATAACTCAATTTTGTCATAAACCATGCTTATAACCAACATATAACTAGTAAATAAAAAATTATAGAACAACCATTATAATCACATAATAAGAAGCACATTTACCAATTCAAAGACTTCCATGTACACCCAACCATAGATTGGGCTCAACCAAATATTTCTTTCAGACATTCACCCCTGTGCCATATTCCAAGAAAGATTTTGGGAATCACAACAAAACCAATTAGGGATTCCTCAGGCTTTAATATGTATCTTATCATTACTAGTCAAGGGATTCCAAGGGTTTGTACGTCTTGGTTTTATTATGTATCCCTCCATTACCAGTAGATTGATTTTTAGGCTAAATAATAAACATACACTATAATATTTACCTCAATCCCATCATATATTGGTCAAGGGATCACTAGGTCCTAAACAAGCATGGATGCCTTCATATTTCCTACCTAAACCATGAGGAATTTTTTATCTCCACCCTTAGTATTTACCATGTATCCTACCACTATTGGTCAATGGATTCCTAGGACTTTGGAAATTTTCCTAAGACTGCCCCACTCAATTTCAAAACCATCCGACAATCTAGCTCAACCAAGTAAAAGAACCCCATCACACCATGTCCATCAAGAAATTGCAAGAAAACGCTAAAAACAACTGTCACACCTGGAAAAACCCATGCCAATGAAAACAAGAAAAACAAATACACACATTAATATACCATGCATGAAAAAGCTATCAAGGAAACCATAAATGTAATATGGTACCTGCAAGTAATCCCATTGTAGTAGCTTGATCCAACTCTTACTTGCTTGATCTTTTCTTCCCTTTGCCTTATTTTCCCTTATTGATATTTCCTTGCCCCAATGTCATGCTCCAATACTTATCTAAGTGTGCAAGAGAATATGAGAGAGAGAATAGAGCGAGAGCTTCAAGAGAAAACTTAAAAAGGTAGTGAACTGATCCTCAGAAGCCTTTTTATCAATGAGGCTTTTATTTTCTTTATTTTCCATTATTTTACTCCAATTTATTCCTCAAATGCAACCTATGATGTTTTATCTTCCTTTTTCTCATTATTTCCGTTATTTTTATAAACAAAATGCCAAATAATTCTTCTTGATTTTTTAATTCCTTTTCCATTTCCTTTGTTAATTTACCTTAGCCATAAAAAACCAAATCAACACCCACACTAGGAAATTTTTCCAAGCATTCAACATGGAATACGTGTCACATTATCTTGGCCTTATTTTTCATTTATCAACTTTATTACATGAAATTTTAAGCCAGGGTGTTACATTGGGAATACTTTTAAAAGCTTCCTATTCTAGAGGGGACGGAAAATGCTTCGGTTTATTTGGATATTACCTCCATGTGATCCATAAATTATTCATTGATGGTGTTTTCTTATTAATCTAGCCTAATATCATATAAGCAAGAGTCATCCACTCTCTTCTTTCAATTATTATGGAAGCCTCATGTACCATCATTAAACATGATAAAAAAATATTTTCTCTCTTATTTGAAAGTATTTTACTCAACATCATTTGGATCATGATATTATATCTTTAATGAAGTGGATGAAAGTTTTAGGAATTTTAATGTCTTTAAAATCCCATTATTTTATATTTAACATCATTATTAAAAGAATGTTGAAATTGTACCCGAAAAATAAAAATGGTATTCTAGGAACAACATTAGTGTGTTTTTTCCATTTATTTGGCACACAAATATTGGTTTTACTATCATTTTTAGAAAATCTTGAAAGTTAATGCTAAAAAAAAATAGAACCTCGTTCTGGAATACACACCTTTTGTTTTTGGGTTGTTTTTCATGTTTTTTGGGGGTTTTTTTGCTAGAGTTCCCAATTTTAGTTTATAGTTCCCATTTCAAAGTTTACATTGCTATGTGGCTAAAGCTAGAGTCATGAAGAAATGGCAAGTCATTCATTGTGCACACACTAGTACAAAATGGCTAATTAGTTACTCAAAAATGACTAAATTTTGCATATAAATGACTATTTTTTGTTTGATGTGCAATAGTAGCTAATTTACAATATATTATAGCGCAACCAACTTTTAGTATTTTTTAACCTTAGTCATTAATTGGTTTTCTCAATTTTATTGTCTAGTAGTATATTTAGTCATACATTTGGTAATTAATTTATTCATTGATTGCCACTCCCAATCACGAAATATAAAGAAAAATATATTACTATATGATCACATGAGCAAACTAAGTAATGACCAAAGAAATATGACCAAAATGTTGGTCATGCTATAAGATACTGTAAATTAGCTACTAATAGTCATATATATGCCAACTTTAATCATCGTTTGAAACCAATTAATGACCAAAGAAAAATTTCCAAATTTTGGTCATGTTATAAGGTACTGTAAGTTAACTACTAATAGTGATATGAAAAATTTAGTCATCATTTGTAATCACAAGTTTCTCATTTGCAGCAGTCATTTTATTTTTTCGTAGTTTCATATTCATTATATAAATGACTAATTTAGTAGTTTATATTCATTTAATTTACTTTCATTAATAATCATTAGAAATGACTAATTAGTAATATATTCATTTTATTTGTACTAATCATTAATCAATATAAACTACTAATTTAGTAGCTTTATATTGATTTTATGTGTTCATTATCAATCAAAATAGATTAATTAGTATGATTTTGTGACTAAATTAAAAAAAATGTCATACAATGTGGATGTCCATATATTATGAAAATGCAAAATTACATATGTTAATTACAATACTAAATAATATCAAGTGCTACTATAAATAATTTAAACTCCATAAATTGTATTATATAAAATGTCAAGTATTACAATATGAATTTCCAACTTAATATTGGTTGGACTACAATTTACACATTAAAGATTTTTTCATCACTTCTAAACATTATCATTCTGTTTCCAAGGTATTATAGGTATCACCAACTTTGAAGACTTAACCATCACTTTCTATGTGTGTGTATTATGTGGGATATTAGCTCTATATTTTTTCATTTTTCACTCCAATGTTAATGTTCTCCTCTTTCTTCAATTATTTATTTTTTGCATCAATACTGAGTTCCTTTTCTGAAAATGAAAGAAGATACAATGCAAAGTATAAGACATGAAAGATGATGAAAACTAGAACATAAATTAAAGTAGACTATAAAAGATCTATACAACATATACCTCAACATCAGCAATGTTAATGTCATTTCAACCATAAAAGAAATAAAATGGAACAAATTTTCTTTATTTAGGTGATAATGGTTTCTTTGTGGCCAGATGAGCTATATAAACAAAGAAAATAAAATTCACTTTAGAAAGGAACACCTTAGTAAACTTAGTATTCAACCTTCAAGGAAATCTTAGACACAATCATGGAAACTAAGTTACATGCTAAAAATATAAAGTTTTATAGTACTTATACAATGTGGGAGTGAAAACAAAACTCCTAGAAAATTCCAAACCTAAGTCTAGAATAAAATTAAATGAAGTAAAAAGGATACAAAATAGGATATCCTTGTATACATGTATATAAAAAGATAATGTAAAAGGCTAAATGAATAAGTTTAGGTCTGGAGGTCGATGATGTCAAGAATGCCTAGGTTAGGTGAAAATTTCTCCAAATAAGAACTACTATTTGGATCCATTATCACATATGAATAAGCCAACTAATGTATATCAAATTGTTATTCTTTTTCTTATATTTATGCATCGCTATAGTATAAGTAGTAAATTTCAAAAAAAATTCCCTTCCCATTATGTTCCTCACATATGGTACAATATATTAGATGTGATTTGGAGAAAATTTATAGCATCGAAAATATGTAACAATCACCACTAGTAATCTCCCAAATAAGCATAAAATATATGTAGTAATCACTACTAGTAATTTTCCAAATAGGATCATTTTGAAACATAACTTTCAGATCTAAGTTGCTATATGATTCTTTTATGGAAAATCCACATTGAATTCCAACACCAAACTTCCAATTTGAGGGAAGAATTGTGGCCATCCTAGGGTATTTTGGAGGCTAGATAATTCACTCCCTCGAGCCAATACCTCTATATTGAATTAAAAATTCATTCACTCAACTCAAAACATCGATGATCGTTATAATGGAAAAATAAAATAAGAGTAGTTTTGATTTTTTTTCACATTTACATGCAAAGAGGCAATAGTTTTCCCATATTTACCATACTTCTAATTTCCAAGGTATAACAACTCGATTGATATTTTACAACAAATACTTGATTCAATACAAACAAGGAATTAACATAATAAAACTATACCTCCAATGTTTGATCCTGAATTAGTTAAAAATAATTACACAAAAAACTTCAAGAAAGAGCGACAAATAGAAATAAAAATTTCATAAATTAATAATCAATCAAAAAAGGATAGTATTTTTTCTGAATCTTGATAAACAACTATAAATATTTGAAATCCACTACAACTAGTGGTCGTGTTAAAAGATAAATATTACCTAGAGAAATCATCTTCAAAATTATTTTATATATCCATGAAGCTTTATGCTATCCTCAAATTCACATTCAATATTTTAGGTTTCTCAAGCTGCCCAAAGGGCATGCCAAATGAAGTACTAAATTTCATTGATTTTCATAAAATTCTTCTGTTACTGAAAAATATAGTTTTTGTAATATTCCAAAATAGGAAAAATAGAAATATTAAACATAAAACTAGAAATTGTAGTAAATATCAATATATAAAGACATGATAAAATCATGGAGCCATTCCCTTATATGTAAGAGAAGAAGATAAATACAATGTCATGAGGAAAAAGTCACTCAAGCTAGGCAAACAAGCCTCCCTTGATCCAATACACCGATATGTGAAACAATGCTAATGCAAAAAATGCTAGAATGCCATCAATGCACAGTCCAAGTGATAATAACTACAGCTAGAGAATATAAATAAAAATATTTGATGATAAAGTGTTCATGAAATATTGGGATCAGAGATCAATCTCTATAGCACAATTCCAAGATAACCCAGAAAGGGTTTCCAGAAATACAGTATGTGAAAAATGCAGCCCTAGGGCTGACTTATACTCTGAAACTCAATAACTGCAGTGAGATGATTGATATGAAAATAAAATAGTTGATACTCCTCCCCTGTACCTTTATGGATGAAGGGATGATCCCTCCACTAGGAAACTAGCTCACAAACTGGGTTTTTCAACCTGCCACTACAATTGCCCTACAAAATAACACAGTCTCTAAAGGAGACTACACTATGTTATATGTTTGAAGCTTAGCCTCATGCCAAAAGGTGAAATGCGGCTCAAATGAACCTCTCCTGAGTGGGGACTCAAAGTGCCCCGAGGATGAGGGTGGGATTTCTGCCGAGAAACAGCCTTGTGCTAAACAACACAACAAACTCCGCTAAATAGCTATATTTTGCAGAAATTCATAAAGGACCAAGACATAAAAAATAATCATAATGATTTCTATTGCTTCCATCCCCTTCTTTATATTCTTTCTGAGTTTCCTCACCCTTGGTCCCACTCATTAAAGATGCTACTCCCATGCATAAACTCCTCCACCACAACTAAGTCGTCCTCCATTATCTCCACTCTATCCATGACAACATTGTTTCTTTTTTCAACCTTGACCCCATCCACATGCATTGAAACCATTCACACCAAGGGTTGCTTTATTTCAACTATCTACACTAATCGACTTTCACAGTAGAAGTGGTTTTATTCCTACTAAAGATATTTAAGGATCTCTCTAACCACTTATTCATCTAAGTTATGAACAAAAGGAAAATTTAATATTTCAACTAGATAAAAGCTAATTAGGAACATTACAGTCCTCCCATCCAAATTTTTCTTACCCTTAAGTAACTGCAAATACAGATACTGTAAAATATTCTCTCCTTCCCAAGTGGCACCCTCATCTAGTAGATTCCTCTATCGAATCAATTATTCTCTAATCACCCTGTTCCTTAGTTTCCTCTCTCGAGTGTCCAAGATAGCCTCAGGTTGTAAAAATAGATGACCCTGATCGCCAATAGGTGTAAGATCCATTGTGGAAATCACATGTCTTCCAATGGCCTTCTTGAGACATGAGACATGAAAAATGTTATGGATATTACTCCCAATGGGGAGATCCAACTCATATGCTACTTCCCCAACATAACAGATCACCCTTTATGGCCCATAGAACTAGAGCTTAAGCTTCCCTACCCCCTTCTCCTTCAGTCTAGACTGCCTGTAAGGTTGAATACAGAGATAGACTAATTCATCCACCTAAAACTACCTCTTTATCCGACCACGGTCTGCATACAAATTCTATTGATTCTGGGCTATAGCAATGTTGTCTTTAAGAGCATGGTGTATGTACTGATTCTCTTGGATCCAATCCTTGGCTCTAGGAGACTTTCTTGCTCCAAATATCACATCAACAAATGATAAATCATCATACCCATATAGAGCGTGAAATGGAGACATGTCGATTGACATATGAAATGTTGTGTTGTAGAAATACTCTCCCAAGTGGAGCTATCACAGCCATGGTCTTTGCTACCCCAAAAAATAGGTTCGCAAGTATCCTTCCAGCCATTTGTTTACTATATCTATCTATCCATTGGTCTAAGGGTGATAATTGGTACTCGCTATCAACTCATACCCACCAACTAAAAAATCTCCTGCCAAAATCCACCCATGAAGTGGCTATCTCGATCACTGACTATGGTCTTGGGAAGACCATGGAGTTTAAAAAAATCTCTAAAGAAGAGCTCAGATACCTGTGAATTATTATATCATGCCTAAATAGCAAATAAATGTGAATAATTTGTTAGTCAATCAACAACTACAAAGATACAGTCCTTACCCTATATTTTTGGTAAACCAGTGATGAATTCCACATAAATACTCTCCCATTTTCCTTCCAGAATATGGAGTGGCTGCAGCAAACCTACAGGATGGTTGTTCCCTCCTTTGTTCTGTTGGAAGACTATGCACTCCTTGGTGTGTTGAAGCACATCCTCCTTGAGAACCTCCCATGATAATATCTCCCGAATGGCTCGATATATATTCATGAATTCTTGATGGCCTGAAATTTGTGAATCATGTGCCACATGAAAATTCTTCTCCTCGAGCCTACAATCTCTAGTTAAGAAGATCTAATCCCAGTAATAGATGATATCATCCATCACTTTAAACCTCTCATTGGTCACCTATCCATCTAGGATCTCACATGCAAAATGGCCTTTGGAATACTCTACCAACAACTGAGTCTTCCAATCTCTATCCACACTCATCAATGACAGCGCTGCTGGTCTCTGTGACAAGGAATTCACTACCACATTACCCTTCCCCTTGAAATATTCAACTTCAAATTCATATGCCTATATTTTACTAACCCATTTATGTTGCCTCTCTTGCAATTGCTTCTGCTCAAGGAAAAACCGAAGACTATAGTTACTAGTCTTCACTCGGAATCCATTGCCCACCAAATACTCTTGGAAATTTTCTAATGCATGCATGATTACCAGCATTTCCTTATCATATATAGAATACAACCCCTCATGAGGCAGTAACTTTTGACTCTAAAAAGCTATGGGGTGGCACCCCAGCCTCAAGACTACTCAAATGTCCTGCCTTGAAGCATCACATTCTAGCACAAAGGGCTAGGTAAAATCAAGTAATACTAACATCAGGAACCTACTTATAACCTCCTTGATATTATCAAAGGCCCTTTGCATTGTTTCTATCCAAATAAAGGCTCCCTTTTTGGTTAAATTTGTGAGTGGTGCTGCTAGTTGAGAGAACCCTTTTACAAACTTCCATTAGTTGGTGTACATGCCTACAAATCCTTGAAGTTTTGTTACATTCTTTAGCTCAGGCCAATCTCAAATAGCATAGATCCTCTCCACATGAACTATTGCTCCATCCACTCCAAAGACATGGCCCAAATAGAGCACCTCTGTGAGTCCAAAATCAAACTTGGAGAGCTTAGCATATAATTGTTGATCCTAAAGAATCCATAATATTGTCTCAATATGTTTCAGATGATCCTCCCATGTGTGGTTGTAAATAGGAATGTCATCAAAGAAAACCAGCACAAATTTCCAGAGTTGACCATGAAAGATGTGGTTCATGCAAGACTGAAAAGTAGCCAGAGCACTGGTTAACGCAAATGGCATCACGAAGAACTCAGATTGGCCATAATGGCATCTAAATGAAGTCTTGGGTATATATTTAACCCTCACCCTGATTTGATGGTATCCCAACCTAAAATCAATATTTCATAAGTACTTTGATCCTATTATCTCATCCATCAACCCATCGATTCTAGGAATTGGGTACTTTCTCTTCAATGTTTTGTTATTCTAAGCTATGTAGTCAATGCACATCCTCAATGTGCCATCCTTCTTCTTCACCGTGACTAGAGAAGAAGAAAAAGGGATGGTGTTGGGTCAGATATGTCCTAAAGCTAAGAGCTCTTGAATGGATTTTTTAATCATTCCTGTAGGCTTTGGGATGCCTATAAGGTGTGATGGTAACTGCTTGGATCCCCTGCTCCCACTCAATACTATTCTAAAACCCTTAGTATGGTGGAATCCTAGGTTGTATGTACCCAAATAATTTAGAATAACATTCTAGAATATATTGCACATCCAGGTGTACTGGTGCACCATCTCCTCCTGCCTCTGACATACATAGTTCAACTTCCCACTCTATGTCTCCTCTGTGAAAATAAACCTCCATCATATGTGCCGAGACAATCTGGGGTGGATAGGTATGGATGCCCCTCATCGTTCGGTTCTTACCGCTCTCGTTATCTGTCCATTCCATCTCCAAGGTCTCACAATTTGTGGTGACCTTCCCCAAAGCGATCAACCACTGAACACCCAATATCACATAGGTGTCTAGAATATCAACCAACAAGAAGTGTTCTTTCAATGTGTAATTCCCAAAAGTGATAGTGAATGCCAGAACATACTTGACACACTTCATGGTTCTAGCTCCTAGAACCAAGACTGAGAATCCCTCAAAATCATTTGTGGGAATGCCTCTCCTCTGAACTAACTGAGTATTCATAAAGTTGTGTGTAGCCCCATTGTCTATCAAAACCAACACTTGCTACACCTGAACAATGCCTCTAATTATCAATGTTAGATACTTGGGAACTCCCCGCAAAGCTGCAAGGGCTCCTCCAGTTGGAGAAAATTCTCACTTCCCACCTCCTGGTGGTGGTGGATATCCTCCTGATGCTACAATGCGGCTATCCTCCTTTAAGTATTTTGATCCATCCTCTTCATCATCGTAAAATACCTCAATATAATTTTCCTTCCTGGTAGCACATCGATGCCCTGGTGCCCATGGATCTTGGCAAGTGAAGCAAAGTTTTCTCCTCCTTAGATCTTCCCAAACATCATCAGAAAGAGATCCCTTTTCTTGGTTCTCCTTTGAAGGATGAACCTTCACATATTTCACTTTTTCTTGAGAGGAGAAATTTTGTTGTAATGGGGATTTTTCCCTTGGCAAAGCATGCTCCAAATCTCTAGCCCTCTCAATGGCCTCCTGAAGTGTAGTTTATCTAGGCAATTTTACCAACCCATGCAAAGGCTCTACTAGTCCATCAATAAAAATGTATACTCTTCCAGATACAGATAGATCAAAAATCATAACTGAATGTTTTAGGAATGCAAAGATATAGGTCTCCATATCTCCTATTTGCTTGAGCTTAGTTAGCTCAACAAAATTTGTGTCTATATTTTTGCGGTCAAATATTTCCACCAACCTCTGGGTAAATTTTTAATAAGCAGTGACACTAGAATGCCCTAGTGTAGAAAGGTTGTGAGACCACCACTCATGTCCTCCAATGAATCTTAGTTCAGCTAAAAATAGATATCCAATTTCTCTACCCAAGACTTGGTTGGGCACTTGGATGACCGATCAAAAGTGGGTAGAAAGAATCTACACATAGTATGTTGTAGATCATTATTTTTCATGTACCTTCTGCCTCTATTGCGATTTTTGGGTCTTATATTATCCTTGATCTGATAGAACTGTTGGAAGTTCTAGTGCTCCTTGAACCCCTTGGATTGAGATTCATACTCTAGGAAATAATCACCAAGAGTCTCCTCCTCTTGTGGTCCTCCTACATAATTTCATATGGCTAGGAATATAGGCATGGTGGAGCATTGTGAAACTCATTGTAATGATGGTTGATCAAACCAATAATGTGAGGTGTCGAAACTCTCTCCATATTGAAACCCTATAGGGGATTCCTCCTCTGTTTCTACCCTACTGTCCTTGATTTCTTTGGAAATATATTGCATAGTCTAGAGAAGAAGTTTTGGAAACTCTCTTTCATCCATTGCTCTAGATGTTATAGATGTAATGCCCCACAGGCTGAGCCAAGATTATGCTCTGATACCACTATAATATTCCAAACTAGAAAAAAAAGGAATATTTAACATAAAACTGGAAATCGCAGTAAATATCAATACATCAGAACATGATAAAATGATGGAGTCATTCCATTATGTATAATAGCAGAAAATAAGTGCAATGTCTTGAGGAAAAAGTCACTCAAGCTAGGCAAGAAAACCTCCCTTGATCCAATACACTAAAATGTGAAACACTTATAAATAAAAAAAACGTCAGAATGCCACGACTTCATAGTCCAAGTGAGAATAACTATAGATGGAGAATAGAAATAAAAATATCTGATGATAAAGTTCTCCAAAAATGTCAAGATCTAGGCTCTATAACACAATTCCAAGACAACCTAGAAAGGGTTTTCGGAAATACACTATGTAAAAAATATAGCCCTAGGGCTGCATTATGCTTTGAAACTCAATAAATGTAGGGAGATGAAAGATATTATAAGAAAATAGCTGAAAATCCTTTGTTTTAGCTTTCAGGATGAAGGTTTGATCCCTCCACTTGGACACTAGATCACAAACTGGGTTTCTAAACCGTCCACTACAATTGTCTTGTAAAATAACACAGTCTCTGAAGGAGATTGTGCTATGGTATATGGATGAAACTTGTCCTAATGCTGGATGGTGGAATACAAGTCAAATGAACCTCTCCCATGTGAGCACTCAAAATCCCCCCAGGATGAGGGTGGGATTTCTGCCCGGAAACACCCTTGTGCTAAACAACACATCAAACTCCTCTAAACAGCTAAAGCATGCAGAATTCGTAAAATACCAAGACATAAAAAATAATCAGAATGAATTATGTGGCTGCCATCCCCTTCCTTATATGCTTTGTGATATTTCTGACCCTTGATCACACTCATTGAATATGCTACTCCCATACATACACTCCTCCACCACAATTGTGTTGTTCTCCACTATCTACATTCTCTCCATGACAATGTTGTTGATTTGACAAACCTTGAGCCCATCCACATGCATTGACCTCATTCACAAAAAGAGTTTCTTATCTCAACTAGCCACATTGATCCACATTCACGCTAGAAATGGTTTTATTCCTACTAAAGAGATTTAACGGTCTCTCTTCCCACTTATTCATCTAAGTTATGAACAAAATAAAAATTTGATATTCCAACTAGCTAAAAGCTAATTAGGAATATTACAGTTTTACCATGTGATAGACAATTCAACCAAGAACGTAAAAAATTGTATACAATATTTCTTAGAAAAATTCATGTTAAAAGGAAAACTTGCATATTTTATATAGAAAAAGCATCTTAACAGAGATGGTTGATATTAAGACACAATAGACTAGTTATAAAAATACAGGTATAATTAACAAAATTCTAATTGTAATACAGTTGATTAATTATTCTATGTGAAGCCAACTAGATACATATAAGTTTTGATTTTCATTTTTATTTCCAATATCTTTATTCGAGGTTGAATCTAGCTTGCAATCATATCGCAAGGTTGTTTTAGCAGGAGTATATGTTTCATTCTCATATTCCAAACTTTCTTTTCAATGAAATATAGCATCAGGTATTGGAGGAATTAGTTGCTACATCAACTCATTTTTCAGCTTTAACCTTCTCTTTACTTGAGGAATTGATCCTTCCTCTTCTTCTTGGTGATTAATATTATCTTTCTCCTATAAACAACATAGGAAAAATTTGTGTTCGGGAAGAATAAATATGGTAATGTGATGTCTTAAAATTTTCAGGGATGCATTTCTATTATTTAAATCTGGTAAAAAAGTGAGAGGAAGAACTTAAAAATAGCTATACATTTTATGTGAAGAAGTTTGTTGTAGATTGCCATGCTAGCACAACATCGCTGAAAATAAATGGTCAACAACAATTAAAACGTTTTTCCATAGCATGAACATTGGCTTAGTCTTCATAAAGAAAGAAAACATTTAGAACTACAAGGAATAAACAAAAAGAAAAGCATTGGTATATATTCACAGAATACTAACAAAAAAAAGAAGTGAATTTTCTAGGTAGTAGCTCAAAACCTTGAAATGGGAAGATACCCTCAAGCTTGAGTTATATCTACATGCCAGAGAATTAATTTTGAGACTTTTTTCTTATGTTTACTAGTCAAAAAAACAACTGGAGCTTTACTTATTGTTTTAGATAAAGAGTATTTATGTTGATAAGAAATATGGACATCCATCATTGTCAATGACAGAACTATTAGGGTTCACAAAGTTACTGTAGATTCGACATATTTTATGTCTGGCTGACTAGTATGGTTGGTAATTATTGATTTTAATCTTCAGTTAAGGAAGAAATTATTATTTCTCCTCGAATGAATCTGTTGAGAGTTTAAATTTCTAGACCTTCTAGATTCACCCAAACTCTTATACATGGTAGAAAATTGCAAGGCTCAGAGTCCCTTAATAGTATGAGGCCCAAAATACATTAATATGGAATTTAAAATTTGTTGATTGAAATTATTTCTATCACCCACTCCTAAAGATGAATGTGAATATCCATAATATTATGATTGTAGCCTTGAATT
Source organism: Pinus albicaulis (assembly GCA_034641835.2). NCBI lineage: Eukaryota > Viridiplantae > Streptophyta > Pinopsida > Pinales > Pinaceae > Pinus > Pinus albicaulis. The sequence goes on from CM076571.1 coordinate 893,775,118, forward strand.
TTTAACCAATTATGCATATTTGAAGCCATGTCTTGATTGGAGGATTCTTCACAACTCTTTTTTAATCCTTGAGAAAAATGAAGAATAATCACAATCAATTGGAAAATATACATGTTGTTGTGATGTCCTACATGTAGTACCAAATTTGAACTGCCCTATCCCATAATGAGGGTTCATTGTTTGATCGACGGATTGTTCCTTTAGATTTGGATCAATACCACCACTGGCCAAATATGGAATATTGATCTTTTCTAATGCTTTTCTATCAAAATCAATATATATGGTTCTCATTGGTGACATCCTGCCAGAATAAATATATGGATGGTGAGGAACATCAAATGGCTAAGAGGCTTAGCTCTCAACAGTATCATTACTTCCAGAATGACACTATTGTTGGTGTTGTACCTTAAGAGACAATCCCTTAGCTGTGATAAGGAATCCATGCTTAAGACATTTATATAATTATGTCACATAAATATTGGTCTTCATTTAATCACCTCCAAATATTTATCATTAAACCCTCAAAGATCAAATACAATGAATGCCCCACAATGCTATTATCTGTTGATATAGAATGAAATGATCATAAGAACATGTAATAAAGAAGCCCAAACTAATATGATGTTGTAGATAATATATCACCTCAAACTTCAGAAGAATTATAAGTGAAGGAACGGTTAAAATTAAGGAGCTCCTATTAAGGGTTTTAACTCTTATTTACACAAGTAAAAAGAGACCCGCAACTTTATTAATTTATTTTATTTAGAGACAGAAAACACACAATGTAAGTTGGAAAACATATCAATATCAAAAAATGCTAGAAACATACTTTTTATTCATTAATCACTTGAAATATTAGAAGAAAAATTGCAGTTTCAAGGTCCAAAAATCAGAACCTTTCTCTTTATTGTCCATCTCATTAAAAAAAATAGAAAGAAGTTTGTAACTGCTGTAACTGATCTTAACTACTTCAACTACTTAGGAATTCATCAAATATATAGTACATGTCCTCAAAATGTCTTATCACAATTAAATTCTCTTTAAAAGAAGAAAATAACATGAAATTAAATTCCTAATCTATATGCTGAATGTGAATTGATGACAATGGTACTGCATTTCCTTGACTGGCTAGTTTATCCTTCTTTGAAGTTAAGGGGTCCTTTGGTAAATATTTCATCCAGACTCTACATTTCTTCCATATCTTGATGTTTGTCTTGGGTGAATGAACCATATTGTGATACTCCAATCTGAAAGCAGTGATTCTGTTGAAAGATGGCCTTTCTACAAATAATGTTTTCACTAACCACAACAGCTAAAAATGTCTTTGAATGAAATTTATCACTCTTTCTCCTTTAAGAACCTGAATCTTTTCATGAGTACTATTGTCTACCTTACTTTTTGCCAACACTAGTAAGGGCTCATAAGAATTCCATGGTAAGAGACCACCTCCAAGACCCCAACATCATGGTAAACTTTCTCTTGCCATTTTATCAAATAATTTATCAAACTGGTTCTCTGCTTCCTTAAGCTTAGTCAGCCTCTTTTCTGCAGACTTCCTACAATCATTTTATTAATTTCCTCAACATATTAAATCCTATCTTTAATTTCATTTTCTTCCAATTCCTGATTTGTTTTTGAATCAATGAAATTAATAAACTTTCATGCCCAAATGGCCCTATTAATTGTCTTCTGCTTCTCTGCCATAAACTGTTCTTCAAACTCCTTGATAATACTTTTTTCTTCTGCAACAACAGTCAGAAATTCCCAGATTTTCTTCATTTCTGCAATAATATCATTCTAGATGCTATCATTAGCCTTTATTAAGGATATATTTCCATTCAATTTTTCTTTGAGATTTTTAATATCACCATTATCAGTTTGGTAGTTCATTTTGTATTTACTGACTTCTCCCTCAGTGGCTTTTATAATATTTGTTGTTGTTTCTTGTGCCCTTTTTTGATCTCTCTCTTCCATCTGAAATTTAGTGATTAATTGATATATTTGTGCTAATGTATCTTCATTACGTGATGGAAAAACAAAAGTGAAATTATGGGATTCAATATGATTCTGCAATGACAATGCAATTTCGTTAAATTTGGTGATTTTTTCTTCCTTTTGCAGGAGTTGTTGAAGAAGTTGTTCTTTATCACTTTATATATCTACAACTTCTACCACCATGGAGTGCTCTCTTATATGAAATGTCAATTTTTTCTTCAATACAGAGATTTCTAATTCAACACTTTGCAGAAGCTTTTGTACAACAGACCTGACATTAGGATCTACTCCAATATTCACTATAATATTTTTGAGTACCGCATTCTAGATTGCCAATTCCCTAGAATTGGCTTTCACTAACTTCAGCTGCTTGATCAATTTTCCAAGCATATTTTCAGCCATCAGTGCCACAACATTCATTTTTTTTAGGTCATTCACAATTAGTTGACCTGTTTGCATGTGTAGATTCACTTTCTCTGGCAATGGAATTTTCTTCACATCTATAGTCAAATTCACAAAATTAAAATTATTAGATGAACCAAAAGACATAGCAGAGGGATGTGAAAATGAAATCTTGAATTGATCATTTTCAAGATTTGTTGCAGTTAGAAGTCATTTTTGATCTAGGGCTATCTGGTACTCATCTTGATCCTCCATTCTTGCCTTCATCTTCTGATTTCTCTCTGTAATATGGGAAAATATTTGTTTAATTAGGGGCACTTGTTCCTAAGTGATTTCATGTCTCCTGGGTGAAGCATGGACATTTTTTTCATCTCCCAATTGTAATGAGAAACCAGGTTGAGCATCTATAGAATATTCATTGAACTTTGTTCTCTTCGTAGTCCTCTATTCTACATCCTCTGAATCAATCACTGCCACTGACCTCTCTTATTTTATTTTCCTGATATGACAGGAGTCTGAATATTTGAGCTCACTAAACCTACAACACCTTTACTTTCCACTTTTTCTAGATCTAGTCTACTCTCCTGAATGAATGTTGAATATCCATTTTCAATTCTCTTATTATAAATGACACTATGAGGGTCATAAGCCCGCTTTTGTCATAATAGTAAGTGCATTTCATATAACATCTTAGTGGCTTCATCAATTTCTTGTCTCATATTAACTATAAAGAGACCCACAGTATTGGAAATTTGAACATATGACCTTTCTTCATAGGCACAAAGTGTATTTGGTCAATTTTTAAACTTTTCCTAATGAAATCTAGACCGAATAATCTCATAGGAACAAATACATGAAGCCTACAAGGTTCGAGACTAGCTTTATAAAGTCTAATTTCAGAATCATCTTCAAGGAAAAACCAGTCACCAAACTTACAATTTGTCCCCAAATGTATGAACTCTTGAGCTTTGGGAAGAAAGTAGGGGGGAGAAACTCCACTTAAAACTTTATATGTAGTAGATATAAAATGACCAGAAAAATCAAAGAAACGAGCCTCATTCTATTCTTTTATCACTATGTCTATCCAAAATACTACTAATTGTGTTTTGGTATTGACATCCATAGTGTTTAACACCAGATGCATGAATTCCTCTAAATTTTGATATAAAAATAGGTAAACAATAACAGAGGGAACCCTGAATGAACTCGCCAATGATAAGCTCAGGAGCTAAGAATTAACAGCTTCTTGCCAATAAGATAGGATATCCAGCACCACTCATGGCTTCATCATCATAATGAACATTCCCAGAACTGACTTGTCCACTTTACTGTCATGATCCTTTCCCAAAATCTTTGCAATGCAGCTCATCACTGGTCTGACTTATATATGGAAAACCTCCATGTGGAATTATTTACTGTCAGGTAAAAACTACTGTGTATTTGGCTTCAGAAAATGAATGAACTTATTAAACTCCTGACCTACTAGACTGTCATAATGCGCTATCAAGGAATCATCACCAAATTGGACGTACGACTCTAACTCAGGATAATACAGAGCTCGAAAAATTAATTGGGTTGACACTTGCAAAACATTTTCCCCTTGACAATTCATTATGAAACATTTCCCAGGGTAGATAACAAAAACTAACCAATACACAAATTTGGGAAAAATGTGAGTTCTTGGAATACATGCAAACAACACACCAGTTTTAGCCATGGCTGTGTAAATTGGAGAGGTTTAATCATTTAGGAGGATCTACTGATAAAAAGAAAGGTATTGAAAGGAACAATATGTGTCCTGGATATCCCTCTCGGTGCCCATGAGAGGGATGTGATTGGAAGAACCTGACAAGGATGAGCGTTTAGCCATAATTGAAATTTAGGATAGAAGACAATTAACAGGGTGACAAATAATTGACAAGATGACACATGAATAGGAAATACACTACACTTGAAAACTTCAAACTCAAACTAACAATAATAAATTCAGAAAAATGAGAATCCTCCTTATATAGGTGGCACGGACTTTAAAATTAAATGCTGACAAGACACACCAAAATACCATTAAGAAAACCCAATGTGGATTACAAATGTCACCCACTTGGCTGTATACGTCACTGCGGGAGGCCTCGAGGTATGGAGAACTCATTTGGATTATGCCCCCACAGTGAATCGTGACTGTTCATCTAGATTACCCCCGCAGTCAACAGGGTCAACTACAGAGGCACCCTTCAAGTTAACCCACACGCTAGGAGTTCCTGCGCATTGAGCCTTTTACTCACCTCTTGATAAATCGTCGAATCCCACTCCATCAAATGATGAATACTTAATCTTTGAACTGGGACCTCCTTCTATAAAGACTCTAAAGTATATGAAACTTGATAATTTAACATATATTTTTATAATTTTCTATTTTTTGTATTCTTGAAAATTAAAAATTAAAGGAAATTGCAAATGAGCGACAACATCTAGCTCCACCTCGAGATATTGTTTTTTGCCATGAAACACGAAGAACTGGGGATTAGTGCCTTCACTTCGGGCATGGATTCAAATATTGTTTGATGAAAAATGTACAACGAACAAAATTGAATATGTACAATGGTGAACTCCAAATTTCAATGTCAGAAATCATTTTTTAGATACTGCACATTCACAGGCGGCTTTATTGTTTCTCGATCAAGATTCTCTAGCATAAAAGTGTTATTAGATCTTACTTCAATAATCTTGTATGGGCCATACCAGAGAGGGTCAAACTTACCATGCTTTCCTTTTTCTTCTCTTATACTATCCCATGTTAATATGAAATCTCCAGTTTGAAAAAGAATATCCTTTGCCTTTCTATCAAAAATGGGCTTCATCTTGTCTTGATATGTCAATAAGTTTTCCCTTACTTTATTCCTCCTCTCACTCAATTCTATCACCTTATTCAGTCTTCTTATCAATGCATTAGGTTCTTCTTGAGATTCTTGAAGAAAATAAATTACTAGTATAGCTAGCTGAGTGGGAAACAAAGCTTGAGTACCATATACTAATTCATAAGGGGACTTACCAGTTGATCTTTTAGTAGTCATTCTCACTGCCTAGAGAGAAAATGTCAACTTTGAATCCCAGCTCTTTTGATTCTCATTAATTGTTTTCTTCAGAATCTTAACCAATGTCTTGTTGGAAGATTTAGCTGGCCCATTCCCTTAAGGATGATATGTTGTAGAATGAGACAAACTGACATTATATGTTTGACAGAAATTTATGAATCTGACTGAATTGAATACTTGATCATTCTCTGGTACAATCTTTACTGGACATCCAAATCTGTTGAATATTTTCTCTTCCAGAAACTTCATTACTATCTGATCATTTTCTTTCCTAGTAGGTATTTCCTCCACCCACTTTGTAAAATAATCCATAGCAGTTAGAGTACACTTGAACTCGTCACTTGATGGTGGATTAATTTCTCCAATGAAATCCAATCCCCATTGTTTAAAGGGTTCCTCAACAAATACAAGGAGAAGAGGTAGGGGAGATAACATTTTCTTCTTTGCAAACAACTGAAATTTTTGGAAACCTCTAACCATTTTGTATACATCAGAAAATAAGGAAGGCCAGTAAAAACCTGATTTAAGGATTTTATGAGAAATAACTTTCAAGCTATAATGGCCCCCACATAGACATTCATGGTACTCTTTGATAACTTCCGTTTACTCTCCTTCTATCAAACACAACAATAAAACACCAGCAGGATCCTTCCAAATAATTTAGCATCAATTATAACATAAGTTTTAGCTTTGAGTTTAAGAGCTCTATACTTTGTTCTGTTTATTGAGGGAGGACAAGAGAAAAGGCACAAATACTAAATAATATACTTACACCAATCAAATAAAATAAATTTGTACTTGATTGCTAAATTAGTTCTACTTTGACTTGTTTCATCAATAACTTCATCCAAGGGTGCAAGAAGACTAATTCCAAGAGCTTCAAAATTAGATTCTGTTAGCAATTTTTCCAAGCCCTTTCCTTTTACCAACTTAGTAGGCTTACTATTTAAATCATATTATTGGATTTTAGCAATCCATTTTCCTCTTTTTCCCTCCACATCACTTTGAACTAGCACATATTTTACAGCTAAGTTAGGTACATATGCTACTATTCGAGAATGAAGTACATAAGTCCTGAAAGATTTCAATGATTTTAATAAAGCATATACCTATTTCTCCAAGATATTATATTTGGGTTTTGCATCTCTAAGAACTTTACTAAAAAATCCTACAGGTTTCTCTTTTCCCTCTTTGTTCTTCTGCAACATGACAACGACAATGGTAGAAGGTGATGCAAATGAAAATATTTGGAAAGTATTTTGATAATCTGATCTGATCAAAACTAGAGATTCTTGAAGAGCTTCCTTAATCCTGGCAAAGGATTCTCTTGCATATTTATCCCATTTCACTTCAGCATTTTTCTTCAGCATATATGTTACGTTTCTAAAACTCTCAGCATAATTTAGGACAAATCTTCTCAAAAATTTAATTTTCGCTAGAAATATTTGGATATCTTTCTTACTTCTAGGCAATGGGATCATTTGTATAGCCTCAAATCTTGCTGGATAAATTTTCACCCCCTATTTTGAGACTATATGTCCCAACAACTTACCTTCCTCCAAAGCAAACAAATATTTCTTAGGATTCAATTATAAGCCAAACTTCCTACATTTCAAGGAAGCCTTCTACATATGCTCCAAGTTCTCATCATCAAAACCTGAAAAAATACTTACATCATCCAAATATATGACTATGAATTTAGCACCCACAAATGCTATATCCATTTCCCTTTGAAAATTAGCCCCTACGTTCATGAGACCAAATGGCCTCCTGGCATACATGAACGTTGCCCAAGGTGTAGTCAAAGTTGTTTTCTTCTGATCTTCCTTTTCAATAGCTACTTGATTGTACCTAGAGAAACAGTCAACCATGGATAATCTATAAGCTCCAGTCACTTTATGTAAAAAATAATCCATATTTGGCAAAGGATAATTGTCTTTAAGAGAAACTCTGTTCAGATTCCTGAAATCAACACATAACCTTATCTCTCCATTCTTCTTCCTCACAGGGACCAAATTAGAAACCCAGTCTAAGTATCTAAGTGGAACTATGATTTCTGATTGCCGCAATTTCTTCACTTCTTTTTCAATTGGGGCAAGTAAGAGTGGATTAATCTGCCTGAGATTATGATTTTGAGGCTTAACCCCATCTTTTAATGGTGTTTTATGCTAAATAATATCTAAATCACGTGTCTTTAAATCTTCATAGAACTATGCAAACACATCCATATACGTTTTGAAAATATCAACATACCTCTCTTTATAATCCTTAAGAACTCCTTTGAACAATTTAACCATATTGGGCTCCTACTGAATTCCTAAATTACAGTCTTTCATTTCTCCCTCTCGATATACTTTCTTCAGGTTCACTGCTACACCATTTGCATCAAACTCTCTTTCAAGAGGAACTAGACCTTTGGGCAACTATCCTTCAACTGAATTATCTTCTAATCACCTATTCACTACTTTATGTTTCTTAGGACATCATCCTGATCAGTTTTTTCACTTTCTTGATCTATTTCATTGTCTTCAAAATTTCCAATCATTGTTAGTAAATGATTTATCTTCTCATCATCCTCAAAAACCTACCAATGTTTCACATTATCAGGAACTGGAGGCCCATGCCTCAACTCAATCTCATATCTTAGTCTTGAATTAATGGGTGGCTTAAATGTACTGGTTGCAACTACCAGTGAATATGCTATTCTATTTTATTCTCTTGGAATAAACTAAAGATTCAAGGCTTCAAAATAATTTTCAATCAAGTCCCACACTTCATTCTATAAGACCTCAATCTAGGATGTTTGGTTTGACACAAATTCTTAATCTGTCTTATAATCAACTTAGAATCACCAAAAATGGAAATACATTGACTTCCAATTTGTTTAGCAGTTTGAAGACTCAAAAAAAATTCTTCATACTTAGCTACATTATTGGTTGATTCAAACTCAAGCTTAAAAGAAGAAGGTACAAGATTACATTATGAAGATATGAATAAAAACCCAACTCTTGTGCCATCCTTTCAGTAGGAACCATTGAAATAACACTTCCAAATTTTATTTGAATCTAGCTCCTTATGTACAATTGCTGAAGAGAGTTTCTTCTGTGAGTCTCCAACAAATTTTACATCTTCATGCAGCATAAAACAAGAGAGATCCTCCTCCTCTTGGCCATAGATAGGGGAATTTCCTACATCTTTCTTTGTGGTAGTCTTAACAAAACTGGTTTCTCTATATAACCTTCTTTCTTCCCCATTGAACATAGGAATGATTGCATATGTAAAGTCCAGTTTTAGGACACCTCCAAGCTTAGCTCACCATGATCTGGATAACAACATACAAAATTTGGCTAGAATATTTGCAACTACTACATCTATCAGGATACTCTTAGTTGGAATTTAAGCCAGGGATACCACCATTTCTTTGATAAGCCCAACACACTTCACCCTTTTTGAATCAAATGAATAAAGGTCTCTATAGGGCTTAGTAATTTGTAAATTTAATTCTTTCATCATAGATAATGGCATAATATTATGTGATGCAATAGAATCTAACATACAATTATGTAGAATGAAATCATGGAGAATCACCGATATATAAAATGGAGGAACAAAAGAATCTACCTCTTCAACATGTGGACCAAAAGTGAACACTGGATTTTCTTCTTGCAAATTCACAGTATCACCAATATCATCAGACTGAGAAATATTAATAAATTATGTAATTTCCTTCTTATAACCAAGTGTCTTAGCTAATTCAAGCAAATGTACTTGAATTTTAACCTTTTATAATTCTTTGGGAAGACTGAAAGTTTGATTATGTTTATTAATCTACTCGAGTTCTTCTTAATTCTTGTGAGGATTAACATTCTGCTTAGGTACAGTGACAATATTCTACAAAATATTAGAATCGATAGACTTATTCTGGGAAGCCTCAACGTCTTGTTTTTCATTTTCATTCACTGAATTCATAGGTTGTTTTCCCTTGTCTAATTTTTTATTGAGTTATTTGGTTGTGGAGTCGCCATTGAAGAAGGAACTGACTCAGATTATTTTTCTTCATTAGGTTAAGTTCTTAATCTCTTTTTTCATCTTAATTCATACTTCTTATCCAGTTCGTCTTGCATAAAATTAGTGAATTGTTTACAATAATGATCCATTTCTTCCCGGTCAAATGATACATCAACCTCTGTACATTCTTCTTCAAATTTCTCTTCTTCTTCATCATCTTCCATATCAACAGAAGAGATTTGATCTTCAACCTCTTTCTAATCATTATTAGCAAACCATGAAGGTGCTGCTTCTATATATAAGGGTGCTTGAACTTGGTCCTAATCCCTCCTTTCCCTTTGCAAAATCTACAAGGGCTGCTTTCTGAATTGTGGATTAAATACCCATCTGTTTTTTTGTGCAGTTTTCTTATTATCCAATTCAATCTTTACTAATTTTTTTGACAAGTTCTTAATGACCTTAGTCATGTCCTCAATCCTTTGATCCTGTGATGGCTCTTCTTTGGCCTTACCTTAATCTTGAACTGACTGCTTTCCTTATGTTTTTCCAGCAACGATTATATTTGCTTCAATATCCAAAGAATCAGTTTGGATTTTTTCAAGAGTGGGAGATATTCTCTCTCTCAAAGTGAAACTAAGATTTGATACAAATGCCCCAGAAAAAAAAAACTCTTGCTCCAATAGGAGGGGGTTTCATTTCTATGGGAAAACTATTATACAATTTGTTAAATCTTTTAATGAAATCACTCATGCTTTCATTAGACCTTTTCTTAATAGAATTAAAATCTGTCAATGAATAACCATGATCTCTCTTTTCATCCCATATTTGGATGAATTGTCTTTCTAATTCTTCCCAATAATTAATTGAGCCATTTGGTAATCCTCTAAACCATTTTCTTGCCTCTCCATTCAGATACTATAAAAAAATGTCTCATTAATACATCAATATGTTCAACATTTAAATTTCGAGTAAAAGTGCAAAACAAAGGCAAGTGTCCTTCTACAATTATTTCATCTTCACCAGTAAATCTAGGAAGAAATTTAAGGTATTTTTGAGGCATTGCATTCATTGGTAATGGAAGACTTAATGGTGCATATCTATTCATAAAGAAAGCAGGAATAGGGACTGTTGTGTTTATTCCTTGATTAACTGATCCTTGAGTAGGTGGGGTTTGTGTACCAGTTGTAGATGTGGATGGATGAGGTGAAAAAACTGATATGGGATGGGGTTGATAAACAATAGTAGAATAACTAGTAACTATAGTAGGCTGAGATTTTGTAAATGTGAATGAAACAGACTTAAAAGATTTCTCTTCTAAATTTGGTTATTGGGAATGAATAGGTGGGGATAAATATTCTTGCTCTGAGAAAATGAGTTTTCAGGAATCATCATTGGATAAGAGGTTACATGAACTACTGCCAGGTGCAGGCAGTGTAGCATGAGGTGTGGAAAACTTCTTTGGTTTCTGAGCCTTTCTAGAAACCAATTTCTTAGGATTTGACAAAATTGGTGCTTTATGTTGCGAGGTATCTGACCTCGTATATGGACTTTTATAAGGTATAATTTATGAAATGAAGGCACAACTTCATATTTTCTCATCTCTTAACAACTAGAGGAAATATAAAATAGACCCAGGGAAAAACATCGCTTCTTCATCCTTGGAAACAACGCCAAAATGTTTTGTGCCTTAAGAGACAATCCCTTAACTGTGATAAGGAATCTGTGCTTAAGAAATTATATATAATTATGTCACAAAATACGTATATTCGTTTAATGCGCTTCAAATATTTATCATTAAACCCTCAAATATCAAATACAGCCAGATAACCCACAATGCTACTAAAAACATTGATATAGAATGAAATAGTCATAAGAACATGTAAGAAAGAAACCCAAAATGATATGTTGTTGTACGAATATATCACATCAAACTTCAAAATAATTTTAAGGAAAGGAACGGTTAAAATGAAGGAGCTCCTGAGTTTTTATCTGTTGCAAAGTAAAGAGACCTACAACTTGATTACTTCATTTTATTCAGAGACAAAAAACATACAATATAAACTAGAAGACATATCAATATCAACAAATGCTAGAAACTTGCTTTTCATTCTAGGTACAAAGGTACAGTGCGGTCCCAAACTGAGAACCTTTCTCTTTCTTGTTGTCTCATTAAATACAATAGAAAGTAGTTTTATGGCCTGTGCAACCAATTGTTCTTAACTATTCCATACTATTTAGGACTTTGGTCAACTATCTAGTACATGTCCCCAAAATGTCTGTGCAATTTCATTCTCTTTAAAATAGGAAAATAACATGAAATTAAAATCCTAATCTATATGTTGAATGTGAATTGATTACGATGCTGCTACATTTGATGCATTTCCTTGACTAGTTGATTTATCTTTTTGATGTCGAGGTGCTTTCAGGTAAATATGTCATCTAGGCTCTAAATTTCTTCCCATATCTCAATGTTTATCTTTGATGAATTAACCAACTTGTGATACTCAATAAGTGATTCTGTTGAAAGATGGCCTTTCTGCAAATAAGATTTTCACTAACCACAGCAGCTGAAAATGTCTTTGAAGGAAATTGATCACTATTGCTCCTTTAAGAACCTGAGTCTTTTCATGAGTACTTTCCACCTTAATTTTTTCCAACACTAGTAAGGGTTCATAAGAATTCCATGATAACAGACCACGTCCAAGACCCCAACATGATGGTAAACCTGCTCTTGCTATTTTAACAAATAATTTGTGAAACTAGTTCACTACTCCCTTAAGCTCAATCAACTTCTTTTCTGTAGACTTCCTGCAATCATTTTTTATAGTCATTTTATTAATTTCCATAGCATATAAAATTCTGTCTTTAATTTCATTTTCTTCCAATTCCTGATATTTTTTGGAATCAATGAAATTAATAAACTTTCTTTCCCAAATGGCCCTATTAATTTTCTTTTGCTTGTCTGTCATGACTTGTTCTTCAAACTCCTTGATAATACTTTTTCTTCTGCAACAACAGTCAGAAAATCCCAGATTGTCTTCATCTCTGCAATAATATAATTCCAGATGATATCCTCAACATGTATGAAGGATATATTTCCCTTCAATTTTACTTTGACATTTTTAATCTCAGCATCCAAAGTTTGGCAGTCCATTTTGTTTTTACTGACTTCTCCCTCAGTGGATTTTATAATATTTGTTGTTGGTTCTAAATCATACTGTGCCCTTTTTCGATCTCTCTCTGCCATCTACAATTTAGTGGTTAATTGAGATATTTGTGCTAATCGATCTTCACTACCTAATGGAAAAAAAAAAGTGCAAGTATGATATTCAATATGATTCTACAATGACAGTGCAATTTGCTTTAATTTGGTGATTTCTTCTTCCTTTTTCAGGAGCTACTGAAGAATTTTTTCTTTCTAATTTTCTATCTATGCAACTTTTGTTGCCATGGAGTGTTATCTTGTAGGAAATTTCAATTTTTTCTTCAGTACAGAGATTTATGATTCAAAACTTTGCAAAAGCTTCTGTACAATAGACCTGTCATTAGGATCTACTCCAATCTTCATTATAATATTTTTGAGTTCCTCATTCCGAAGTGTCAAAGCCCTGGAATTGGCTTTCTCTAACTTCAACTGCTTAATGATTTTTCCAAGCATATTTTTAGCCTTCAGTGCCACAACATTCATTTTGGTTAGGTCATTCACAATTACTTGACCTGTTTTCATGTGTAGATTCACTTTGTCCAGCAATGGAATTTTCTTCACATCTACAGTCAAATTCAGAGTATTAAAATTATTAGATGAATGAATAGACATATCAAAGGGATGTGAAAGGGAAATATTGAATTGATCCTTTTCAAGATCCATTGTAGTTAGAAGTCTTTTTTGATATGGGGCTATCTGGTACTCAGCTTGAGCATCCATGCTTTCCTTCATCTTCTGATTTCTCTCTGAAATTTGAGCAAACATTTGTTTAATTAGGGGAACTTGTTCCTGAGTGCTTTCATGTCTCTTGGGTGAAGCAACAACATTTTTTTCATCTCCCAATTGTAATGAGAAACCAGGTTGAGCATCTACAAAATATTCATTGAACTGTGTTCTCTTCTCAAACCTCTTTTCTTCACCCTCTGAATCAATCACTGCCGCTTTACCTCTCTTATTTGATTTTTCTGATATGATAGGAGTCTGAACATTTGAGCTCACTAAACCTACAACACATTTACTTGCCACTTTTTCTGGATCTGAGCTGCTCTCATGAATGAATGGTCAATATACATTTTCAATTATCATATTAGAAATGACATTGTGAGGGTCATAAGCCGACTTCTCTCCTAATATTCAGTGCATTTCATCTAAGATATTAGTGGCTTCATCAATTTCTTGTCTCATAGTAACTATAAATGGACCCACATTCCTTGAAAATTTTAACGGATGACCTTTCTTCATAGGCACAAAGTGTACTTGGTCAATGTTTAAAATTTTCCTAATGAAATCCAGAGCGAATAATCTCATAGGCACAAATACAGGAAGCCTATAAGGTTCCACATTACCTCCATAAAGTCTAATTTTAGAATAATATTCAAAGACAAAACAATCACCAAACTTACAATTTTTTCCCAGATGCAAGAACTCTTGAGCTTTGGGAAGAAAGCATGGGGGAGAAACTCCATTCAAAACTTTATATGTAGTAGACATAAAATGACTAGCCAAAATCAAACAAACCAGCCTCATTTTGTTATTTTTTCATTATGTCTATCCAAAATACTACTAATTATATTTTCTTATTCACATCCATAATGTTTATCCTAGATGCATGAATTCTTCTACATTTTGATATAAAAATAGTTAAACAATAAGAGAGGGAAACCTGAATGAAACCCTCAATGATAAGCTCATGAGGTGAGAATTAATAGCTTCGTTCCAATAAGATGGAATATCTAGCACCACTCTTGGCTTCACCATCATGGTGAACATTCCCAAAACTGACTTTTCCAATGTACTTTCATCATCCTTTCCCAAAATCTTTGCAATGCAGCTTAGCACTGGTTTGAATTCTATATCAAAAACTTCCATGGGGAATTCTTTACTGTCAGGTGCAAAATTTTGTTTATTTGGCTTCAGAAAATGAATGAATTGATTAAAATCCTGACCTATAAGACGGTCATAATGCACTATCAAGGAATCATTAGTGAATTGGACATATGACTCTGACTCAGGACAACACAAATATTGACGAATTAATTGGGCTGAGACTTGTAGAACATTTTCCTCTTGAAAATTCATTACAAAACATTTCCGAGGGTACATAAGAGACACTAACCAATACAAAAATTCAGTAAAAAGGTGAGTTCTTGGGATACATGTAGACAACACACCAGTTTTAGCCATGGCAGTGTAAATTTGAGAAGATTTATTGTTTAGGAGGACCTGTTGATAAAAATAAAGGTAGTCAAGGAAACAATCTATGTCCTAGATATTTCTTTCGGTGTCCATGAGAGGGATGTGACTGAAAGAACTTGACAGGGATGAGCGTTTAGCCATAATTCAACTTTAGGATAGCAGAAAATTGAGAGGGTGAAAAATAATTGACAGGATGACAGATAACTAAAAAAGACACAGCACATGAAAACTTTAAACTCAAACTAACAATAATAAATTCAGAAAAATGAGAATCCTCCTTAAATAGGTGGTGCGAGCTTTAAAATTGAATTCTGACAAGACATGCCAAAAGACTATTAAGAAAACCTGACATGGATTACAACTATCACCCACTTGGCTGGATACGTCACTAGGGGAGGCATCGAGGTACGTACAACTCATTTGTCTTATGACCTCATGGTGAATCTCAAATGTTCATCTAGATTACCCCCGTAGTCAAGAGGGTTGATTGTGGAGGCACCCTCTGAGTTAACCCACGTGCCAAAAGTGCCTATGGGTTGAGCCTTTTACTCACCGCTTGATAAATCATTGAATCCCGCTACATAAAATGCTTGATACTTAATCTTTGAATTGGGACCTACTTCTACAAAGACTCTAAATTATATGAAACTTGATACTTTAACATATCTTTTGATAATTTTCAATTTTTTGTATATTTGAAAATTAAAAAATAAAGGATATTTCAACTGAGCCACAATAGTTGGATAGGTGGACATGTAACACAAATATTTACTTGTGACTGGAAATATTTCCTAGAGGTGGGATTTATTTTCTCTTACTTATGAGCACAAATTATTGAATGAAAAGGGAAGAAGTAGATGTAGTTGTTCCTGAAAGAGTTTTTGAAAAAAAATATTTTCTTTGAATTTTCCCTTGAGACTATAATATAGACAACTGAGTAGTTGTTCCAAATGTATAAAGTGGCAATGTGGCTGTTGTTACTGGAAGACCCATCACAAGGGTTTTAGGACTAGGAATCACACTCAATTCAAGTATATTAGAATCCCTCTGCTGAAATTAACATTCTTCTTTTGAAAACACTCCAACAGAGGGTGGCTACTAAGAATTAAGTATAGATGGCCTAATAATTTTTCCATGAACTAAGGTTACTGGTTTTTCTACCATGTATAATTTCATCTAACTAGCCAAAAATGACATATAGGGTGGTAAATTATTTTCAGGTCTTCCAATTGATGGTTAGAATGATTCAAAAATATTTGGAAATAACCTCTCATCTCCCATCAACATCCTTTCAAGATTTTCTAAAGTAGTTTTGAGAGAATTAAGTAGCTTTGAAAACTCAGTTATCCAAGGCCTTCAAGAAGGTCCTGGTAGATGTTGTGGATATTTTTGTTAAGGATCTTCAAGTTCCTAATTATAACTCTTGGGGTGAGACAAGTTGTATTTATAGGCATAAAATGATGTCTTATTCCAAGTTCATATTGAATAAGTAAAGCATTTTGATAATTAGTTTTACTAAAAGGTCAAGTTGAGTGGGTGCGAGAGTTGTTCATCTTACTTTCCATTTCTATAGTAGAATTTTAAGGAGTAAATTGTAGATGGTGTTGCTAAATGTAAACTTAGTATTATTTTCCATACAATAGCTACATCTTGTAAGACATGATGTTGACCAGTGGTGATCATGTTACCATGAATGTTGGCATGTATTTGGGTGACTACATGTGGAACTATTGATTGAGGAACCAATGTACGGTTTCTGGTGGAATTTGGGAGTTGAATACATTATAACTGAGTTAAAGGATAATTATCAGAGGTTGTGAAGTATCTAGGCTTGTATAAATTTACAACATTCTCTTTTACACATGTTGGCGATAATCTACAGTGAAAAATTTATGGCATTATTGAGGTGGTCATTTGTAAGATTTTTAATTCATCTATGTTGGATTAGAAAATTTCATCAAAATATGGTGGTGTTAATTGTCATGCCTAGAGGATTGAGGTAGATACAAATGCTAAACAAATCAAAGGGTGATAGTGATGATGAGGATCCCAATATAAGAAAGTAAAACATTGTTTTTAACTTATGTTTGTCATTTAAATGTTCTTGATCAAGTATTCATAATGATTTGTTTCAAAATATCAATAAGTTTTTGGAATCATGGCTTGGAATCCTCAAAACATAAAATTTTAATTAAAATTTATTATTTTATTAACTAAATCACTGATATCAGATTGGTCCAAGTCGAAGTCCAAGTGAACCCTCCACCAAATCCATATCAGACCAAATTTTGAAAACATTGATTTGAATAGAAGATTTTCCAATGGATATTCCTCCCGATTGATTCTTATGTCCAAGGTGTAAGATTATAAGAGAGAAAATTAGGTTTAATAGAAAAAAAAATTTGGAATGATGCAGTGGGGTTGAGAAATCAGTACAATAAGGGAGTAAAATTTCCTGCCAAAAAACCCAGATATCTGCAAAAGAGGTAGGAATGTCACAATATTAGTATACAATTATATCTCAATCTTTTATCTGTCATTAGGCAGTCATTTTTTTAGTATCGGAACTATCATACTATATTATGATTCTTATAATATATTGGCATATAGTAACTCTAACTATATTAAATACATCCGTTGTGAACTAATGCAAAGTGGAAGTGTATAGTTGCAGGAAAAAATCTAACCTACACTCTATGATTATGAAAATCATCTATGGCCCCAGCAAGTGCAGGAAAAATTGTTGATGATATTTTTATTGCAAATCTGGGCCTAAATCCATTGAAATTTGACCAGTGTCATTGATGGTTTCCCATCATACATGAGGTTTTGGATCTGGGAATGAATTAATAACCATCGATAAAAGTTTTTCAATGTTTTTTACCATCACCCGTTCGAATATTAGAAAAAACATATATAAAATTTAATATTGTGCACTTTGTTCCACTTTTAAATTGCTAAAACAAAGTATATAAAGGAAATATTAAAAAATGAAATATATTGTTCCAGAAATAAAAATATTTGAATATGTTATTTAGACAAAAATAAATCCATATAATTATGAAAAAAAATCAAAGGATATCTACATCTTTCTTGTAAATGTTTTCATTGAAAAAAAACACAATTGGTGACCACATTTACTGAAATCATGCCAAGAAAATTACTTTTCAAGCTAGCTCTAATTTATAATTCTTGTTTCAAGAATCAATAGTTGTCTCAATATCTTATTATTATATTTTTGCATTAAAATAAGGGGAATTATTATTTCATAGATCAATTAATATTGCAATTTTGTTATGAAATTCAAAATTTCCTTGTGGTTTATTGAAATCCTAACTTATGATTGCATACCTAAGGAAATACCAAGAAAGGGATAGTACACAAGGATCTGTTTTTCTCACATTCTATCAATTTTTCTTACTTTGCTTTTAGAAATCAAAAGATTTCAATATCTAATTTAGAGAGAAACAAATAAATAAATGTATGACAAACAATGGAAGGATCTCTTTTTTCCTGGAAATTCTGTCTTTTGAAACAAAACTGTTGGGAACATTTATTGAAACCATGTTGAGAAAATTACAATTTTTGCAATAATTTAAACTACCAATCATTGGATTCCGTTTTCTCATATTCTATTGGATTCATTAGTAGCATAAGCATGTTTTGCAAAATATTTTATGTTATATTAATTTCATTTACTATTTTTATAGGCATGTGAGAATATTTGTGAAAATATTGCATTTTATGAAATTTTCAATAAATTACATAAAAATTGTACTTTTTGGAATTTTATCATAAACATAGGCATGCACCAAAAAAATTGTAATATATTCTCAAACAAACCAATATGTTAGTACACTTAAAGTTGGAGTGATGTTTGGTGCAGGGGTTTATTCAATCAATGAATTAGGGAAATTGTAATATATTCTCAGCAAATCAAATAGACCAATATGGCTGAAGTGGAGGGTGGAGGTAGGTTGGGGGCAGGGCTTTGAGAAAATTATCTTAGAAGGGGACATTAAGATTTTCATCCATCCATTTGTTTACTGATTCAAAACTAAATGTAAATGAAACTTAGTGGGACTTTTCATAACTTATGTGATGGATGTATCATTAAGCCATCTAATTTTCCCATTCTGGTTGTAAATTTTTGTCTTCACCACAGAAATGGAATCTATAAAATGGATGATGTCAGAACTGGCATGTCTAAAGGGATGAAAACAATGATTGGCTTATCCATAATGATGGGGGTAGGTGACAATATGGGTCAATTTTTGCCACAATAAATAAATTTTAGGGCCTGGAACTTGAGCTAAAAGAGTTTTGTGTTATGTGACACATACATTGATATGGATGTGCATTTCTAGGGTCAACATTCTACATGATAAAATATGAAAAGAAAATATTCAGTGTGGGAATACCTTGGAATAGCCTTTTGCAATATCGATGAAAGGAATGACAAAATCGTGAATTTTTTCACCAATCAAGATCAATGAAATATGCCAGAATTAACTTAGAGGAAGTCAAAAAATGGTAGTTTCTCCTAGAGAAATATCCAAAGTGATACAAAAAATCTTGATGATTGTATTTCCTTGTCTTCAGTATTGGAAGCATGCCAATCAATATCACCCTCAATAATTAGAAGAATTTTCATAAGAATTGAAAATGTTCTACCAAGAACTGATGGATCTTGTGCATCGTTTAGGGGGTGCACTATGAGGCCTCTAAAAGGGTAATAATTAACTCTATGATGATATTTTGAGTTCCCTATTATAGAGTCTCCACCTCCATGATTTATCACATGCTTATGTGGACATTAACGATCTGCTAGTGGAGGAATTGTGGCTTGATTCCCATAAGATCACTAAACATCTGGAGAGCCTCTTGCGAAATGGATTCCTTCTTCCCATTTAGTCCCTCAGTGTCATGGGATGGATTAGGTGTGTGTACTTGCAGATGTTTAACAACACCTCGGCATGTCCTCTTTTCTTATTGTCGACGCTCATGATGTTGGAAAAGGGGTGGTTATATTAGTGTTGGAATTGATGCCAAAAATATTCAATGTTGATCCATTGATATATGTAGGCTTATATTAGATAATCATCATAACAAAAGGCTTATGAGAAGCCGTAAAATTATGACTATGGTGGCTAGGTACCCAATATTTCAGGTACAAGAAGAAGGGTCAAGAAGAAAAGTGTGCCACATAGTTTGAAATAACCTCAGAAGCACTAATGTGATCCATGGATGCATACAAAACTACCCATTGGAAAATTCTCTCGAAGAGTCTTCCAATGATATGTGGAAGTTCAAAAACGGGCTTCTGGATCAAAATATATCATTTGTTGCATTTCATGGATTTGAAGCATTGAGAAGGATGAAATATAAGAGTAGGAGACACATCAAATATTGTAATGTCATAGGTCCAAGATATCATAACATAATATTAGTTTGGCACATCAGAAACTCAGAGAAAAAAGCACATCGAAACCTCAAACAAAATCGACATATCGGAATATCGGAGTAGATGAGCATATCGAAACATCACAAAAAAAGGATTATTGGGTATTGGAATATCAAAGTATCAATATATCATAATATATAATTTTATTAACATAATTTATTTAAGAAGTTACGATATCCAGTAATCCATTACAGTTAAAAGAACTAGGAATTTTCAAAAAACAAATAACAAAAATTTCTACTGTGAAAATAGGTTTGGAGGGTCCTCTTCTCTCTCCTTTGATAGGAGACATGGAGACATGATATTGGTTACGAGAATCTACAATGGAAACTGATGCCAGCATGACATGGCAGAATTACATGACACGTTGTAGGAAGATTCAATGGTATTGTGGTCTAGTGGGCCAAATCTGGGTGACAAGTGTCTCCACTAGGATTTTCCACGTGGTGGAAAATGATGCCATATTGGAGGATGATAACATTTTAACTTCTATGAAAATGGTTTCCGGAATAAAAGGGCTTCCAATGTGTTTTTTGGCAGATGATCATGAGATGTCAAAGAACCAAGGGTGAAAAGCAGTTAATAAAGGGATCCAAGGATATCAGGGAATACAATGTCGATGTTACAATATTGCATGTATGCGATGGAGAGGTAAAAGGAATTGAAAAATAATGGGAGGGTTGGTAGCTGAGGTTTGAATGCATTATTTGAGAGTTTCTAGTTTGAGAGTAGAAGCCCTGCAACAATGCACTAAGGACACTAGCTCATTTAATAGAACATTCTCGTCTTGTACATACATTTGAGAATTAAAAAAAAAAGGTTGAAGAAGATCTTCCATTCCCGTATATTGTCCAGCTCCGATGGAAAAATAAAAATACATGGGAAGTTTATGTAACATGAACATAGAGACTGTGAATTGAAGGCTCAACATGGAAGGGTACAGGATGAGACTGTAAATATTTCATAAGCCCATTCTTGTGAATGAACTCTGTGGTAGAACTCACTGTGTAGATGCAAAGGCAGTAAAATATGTCACAGAAGGAAGTAGTTGAGTGATGTTTGTACCGATGACAAAAAAAAAAATGTATAGTACACAACAGTGGAAAAAAACCAGTGAAATACTCTATGTAAGGGATAGAAATATAGTCTTATTGAATTTCTTGAGTGGTGAGTGATATGGGAGAACATTGGTGGTGTCGATTGAGAAAGCACACAGTCTGATCTCTGGAGAAGAAACGGAGGATGAGTTGTGAGGAAACAAAGTTATAAGGAGGAGCACATATGTTGAGTTGTTGGAGAAGAAACATATGATGCATTGTGAGACAATGAAGCATTGATCACATGCTATGTTGAGTAGAGCATAGATGGTGAAACTGTGTAAGATTGGAGGAGTCCGTGTTTCAGTAGAGGACCAAGACCAAAATGAAATTTTGTGACACAGTGGTTTGGCATTTATATTATCTGTAAAGGCCTTTATTTTCAGTTTGAAAATTGTATGAAATAGAAGAACAGTGATAGCAACAGGTGTTATCTTAGATTCAAAGATACTGGTGCCTCTTCACAAGTTGGTGCTTGCTATTCTGAAGGGGTCGGTGCCTCTTGTAAATTTGGTGGTTGCTATCCAAAGGGGGTCGGTGCCTCCACTGAGTGGTTGCTAAAAAAAATAATGTACTTAATGGGTGCTTAATTTACATCTTAAAACAAGAGAAAAATTGGTGGTTTTAAGCCTTTTGGTTTCCACTTGAAAAATACTTGTCTCAATGTGTGTGTGCTGATATTGAGAACTATTGATTGAACATATGAATTCTCATAATGTAATGTTTATTTATTTATGAATGAATTTTCTCATAAATAACATATGGTAGAGGGATGAAGTAATAATATATTCAAAATGAAAATCTAAGTAATTATACAATTATGGATTCTCTGCCCCTCGCACTTGACCCCACCCCCTCACCCTCAGTAACTCGTTATTAAAAAAATGGTATTGGAGACAAGTTCCTTGAGAAAACTTCTAACCAATAGAAGGTTTTTCTATAAGGAATTACTCCAAGGAAAGAGAACCAACAGGATTATTCAAGTAGAATACCAGCCTTTGATAGGACAAAATTTACCTTCTAGAAAGTAAGGATGGATTTATAACTGATGTAATTTGGTGTGTTTGTGCGGACCTTAGTAGTGGTAGACTCCAATGTCCCCGATGTTCTTCCCACTGATGCAAATGGTAAGAAATTATATGGAAACAATATCAAAGACAAGAATTTTATTCTCTTTGGTCTTAGTTAATAATAACTTGTAAAATTCATGCATTGTAAATCTACTAAGGAGGTGTGGGTAAATATTATCGAGAGTTAGGAAGTGAATGACAAGGCCAATAAGGCCAAATGAAAACCTTTAGAATGAGGTTCGAGAGCCTAAGAATGGGTGAAGTTGAGAGTACTCTCGAATAATTGCTTAGGACCGATGAAGTAACCAATATGATGAAAGGGCTAGCTGAAGAAGCCAAGGAAGAAATGGTTGTACAAAAAATATTAAGATCTGTGGCCATGAGATTTAATGCATAGGTCTCAGCTATTGGAAATATGGCTAATCTCAAATATCTTGATATGGACCAGTTCCATGGAACTCTCACTACCTATGAGATGAGAGTTCCAAAGGAGAAGTTGGAACCAAAGGAAATAATGTTTAAACTGTCCAAAAAGGGAAAGGAGCTAATAAATCATCAAGAATTCTCTAGCCACAAATTTTATCATGAGTTGGCATAGCTAGCCAGGAAACTAAATCATGGCTTAGGAAAATATCAAGGGAAGCTTCCCTTTAAATGATTTGATTATTGTAGAGTGGGACATGTTTCATCCAAATTCCCCTATAAAGAAAGTAATGAAAGGGAAGATGATCAGAAAAATGGAGAAAATCATAGGATCAATAGAAGAAAGTATTCTACAAGAAAAATAGTTTCTACTCTAAATAGGACAACTCAACATAGTGTCAGATAGCAAGGCCTCTTCATAGGATGATTCAAATAAGTATCTACTTATGGCCCTCGAAATAGAATTACTAAGAAACAAATTATTCTTGACTCTAAAGATGAAGAATAAGAAGAAGGAGTAGTTGGCCTTGAAGGTGAAATAATCAGTGCCATCGATTTGCTAAAGAAAGCAAGGAATAAGAATAAGTTTCTAAAGGAACAACTACAGTGTGTTGAAGAAGGAATATATGTCATGAAACCAGCTCACAAAATAGAATAAACAATATATCAATGACTTATAAATCATCCTCTTCGAGGCAAAAAACCTCCTTTACATTATATAAATGAACAATTATTGGATTATACAAATGAAAAAAGCTCCTTTCTATACATAGGAGTCCAATGGGTCATGATATAATCCTAGCTAAAATAAAAATAAAAATTTAAGGGAACAAAAATAACAATAATGGGCTTCTATGGAGCACAATAATAACATTATGGGGACTACATGTGCACAACGATAACAATAAGGGGGCTATGGTAACAAGAAGAATAAAAATATACACTAGTATTATAGGGACCTAACAAACCCCTTTCCTTCAAAAAAGTGTTGTCCTCAATGCTTGAGTAGTTATGGATGTTTTTGTATAAAATTCT
This sequence comes from Pinus albicaulis, assembly GCA_034641835.2. Classification (NCBI taxonomy): domain Eukaryota; kingdom Viridiplantae; phylum Streptophyta; class Pinopsida; order Pinales; family Pinaceae; genus Pinus; species Pinus albicaulis. The sequence continues at coordinate 893,799,105 of CM076571.1, forward strand.
CATCTTCTGGTGTCGAATATTCATCAGATAAGTTCTTCCACTTTATGAGATACTATGAAATTGATCGATTCCTAGCTATCAATTTCTTGTTTATGTGACTGCTTCCGGTTCCAATATTATTTTTCCTTCTTCGTCAGGTTCTGGCAATATGTTTTGAATTGGGAGCTTTTCACCTATAACCTTATTTAACCATGAAACATGGAAAAATGGATGAGCTCAGGAAGATGAAGCAAGCTCCAATTTCAATTCCACAGTACCAATATTTTTGAACACCTTTTAAGGACCATAATAATTTTATGATAATTTATTATCCTTCTTAGCTTTCTATAGTGATATTTGTTTGCATGTTTGTAGCCATATAAATACCTATCCACCTACATCAAAACTTCTTTCGTTGGGATGTTGATCTACCTATTGGTTCATTCCATTTTGCACCGAAGTGAGGTTATCCTTTAAGGGTAGGAGAATTTTTTTTTAATGCTTGATGTGATCTGCCACTGCTTTAACCTTAGAATTTTATCTTAAAGATGATGTTATCGATGGTGGATGATGTCCATAAAGTGCCATAAATGGGG